>SJYC01089114.1:0-125526 GCA_006408675.1 Madoqua kirkii
TTACAATGTTGTGTGAGTCTCAAATGTACACCAAAGTGATTCAGTTATATATATACATATATTCATTCTTTCTTAGATTCTTTTCTCATTTACATTCTTACAGGATATTCAGAGGCTTCCCTTAAAAGATGGTAAAAAAATTTGCCTGCAGTGCAAGGGACCCAGGTTCAATCCCTGGGTTGGGAAGATCTCCTGGTGGAGGGTATGGCAATCCATTCCAGTATTCTTGCTGGGATAATTACATGGACAGAGGAGTCTGGTGGGCTATAGCCCATGGGGTCGCAACAGAATAGTAAGCTACACAGTAGTAGATTCTTGTTGGTTATCTATCTTTTTTAAAAATTATTTTATTTGGTTGCATTGGGTCTTAGTTGTGACACATGAGATCTAGTTCCCTGACCAGGGATCGAACCCCTGGCCCTTGTGTCGGGAGCCTGGAGTCCTGGCCACCGGACCACAGGAAAGCCCCAGTTATATTTTTTATATACAGCAGTTTGTGTGTGTGTTCATCACAAGCTTCTGATTTATCCCCCCACCCCTCAAATTCTTGAGGTCTTGAGTACGAGAAGACTGCTCCCAAGGCAAGGTCTGGTCAGATCGCGGCCGACACCAGTGTTAACTGGCACTTCCATCCCCCCATGAGGCCTAATTCCTCTGTAGCTGCTGCTTTAATACAGACAGGCCTGTACTAAAGCGAGTGTGGGATGTATTGCAAAGCCTTTGTATAATTGGGAGAAATGGAAACCTCTGGTTTGGAAGGTCTTTTTTTCTTGAGAATTTTTGATTGAGTTTCATGTCCAGGGAAGGAGGGTTTTGGTGCAAATGGAAGGGAAACCCTGCCAAACAGAAATTCCATATCTGATGGAGATTTTCCTCCTTTCAAGAAGGTGTGAGAGAGCAGCCAAGGAGCACAAAAGCATGGGGGAGCAGGGGTGATGGATTGGAATGCTCTCGATGGAGTAAGGATCCGTGGTGGGCTGGAGAGGCTGGTGTTAAGTGTGGCTGAGCTCACTAGCCTGCTGGGCATAAGACCAGCCCCTGAGACACGTGTGTGAACTCCTCAGACCCCGTGAGGTGGTTGATGGTCCAAGGAAGAGCCCTCAAGCCAAGCAGGCTGCAGGAAGCTCAGGCTCCCAGAGACCACCACCTCCTCCAGCCTTCTTCCATCCATTCATCCTAGGAGGGAAATCTGAGACCTGGAGGTACCCTGACTTCTTGGTGGTCACATTTCTGTGTGTGCATGCGTCCGTGTGTGCATGTGTGTGTGCGTGTGGGGGGGGCCAAGGAGACAGACAAGAAGCAACTAAGTATGTTAGGTGTCAAGTGTTTCCAGTGGTGTTAAATGCTGTGGAGGAAAAGTCAGCAGAGTCCTCAAGGGATGTCTCAAGCAGAGTCCTTTGGTCATTGGGGTGGCCATAGGCTGTACCTGGTGGGGAAACACTCGTCACCCTAGTGGAGATGACCCGGGTTAACTCTTCCCAAACACTGTGTGTCACTTGGCAGGCGTACTTCCAAGTCACTGTTTCCCCCTCTGTTATGTGGAAACGTGGAGGATCAGGAAAGGAACTCGGAGGTCTGTTCCCTAGACGCCAGTCACTCTTGCAAAGAGGTGCGCGAGGCACCTTTCATTTCCATGAGAATGCACTCTATCAGCTCTCTCGTCCGTCTGTGGCATCGCATAGGTCTCCTGCTCTAGGTGGCAGGAAGAGTGGAGAGTGAAGACACTGAACTGAAGAGGAGTGACAGGGTCAGTCTTAGGATACTTCGGAGTCGCTGTGGCACCTGTGGCTGCCCACCCTGAATCATGGTGGTGCCGCTCCGCCGGAGCTGGCTGAATTGGGGGCCCACAGGTGGCAGGTGTGCTTGCTTCCTTCACCATCCGTGTTTTGCAGACAGCGGCAAGGTCACAGAAGTAATTGTGTGACCCTGCAAACCCACTGCTTTGGACACCAGCACGCCCTTGTATGCACAGTGTACTAAGTTTGTTTGTTTTTTAAAATCAGACTCCTTCCCAACACTTAACAGAGGTGTTCAGATACTTCTCTTAGCCACATACTGCACAGGAGTGGTGGGAATCCTGTTATTTATCAGACTCTTTTTTTTTAAGATTTTTTTGATGTGGACTGTTTTTAAAGTCTTGAGGAATTTGTTACCATATTGCTTCTGCTTTATGTCTCGTTTTTTTGGCTTTGAGACTTGTGGGATCTTCCCTTCCTGACCGGGGGTCACACCCACACTCCCTGCATTAGAAGGTGAAGTCATAACCACTGGGCTGCCAGGGAAGTCCCCCTCTGGCTCTTGTTAAACCAGGTGCTGCCTTATTGTATGCTAGGCACTGGGGTTAGCATTTTTCATAGGTTACCTTATTTCATACAACAAACTGTAATTTATGTCTTATTACTATTTCTACTATCTTATGGGCTTCCCTGGTGGCACAGAGGTTAAAGCGTCTGCCTGCAATGTGGGAGACAAGGGTTCGATCCTTGGGTCGAGAAGATCCCCTGGAGAAGGAAATAGCAACCCACTCCAGTATTCTTGCTTGGAGAATCCCATGGACAGAGGAGCTTGGTGGGCTACAGTCCACGGGTCACAGAGTCGGACACGACAGAGTGGCTTCACTTCACTTTCACTATGGATAAAATGAAGCTACACATGACCAAGGACGGTGGCATTTCCAAGGTACACGGCCCAAGAGAGCATCCCAAGGTGCCAGAGATATTAACTGTTGAAACTGAGGCTCAAGCCCAGTTTTCCTGCCAAAAGTCATATTACCAATCGTTGTCCTAAATTCACTACAGAATTACTGAGGATTTTTAGTTAATTAGAAATTCTTAAGATTTCTTAAGGTTTTTATTTAATCAGAAGTTTAATCAGAAATTCTTATGATTCCTACCCTGGACTCTTTCTGTTACATGTTGCAGCCTTTTTAATTTGTGTGTTTGTCCCTCAGAATCCTCAGACTTCATGTTGCATTTTAAGATTACGGTCTGCCCTTGAACAGCATGGGTTTGAACTGCATGGGTCCACTTATACATGGATTTTTTTCAATAAATATATTGGAAAACTTTTTTGAGATTTGCAATGGTTTGAAAAAAACTTGCAGATGAACCTCATAACTTAGAAATACCCCCCAAAATTAAGTAAAGATATGTCATGAATGCATAAAATATGGGTAGCTATACATGTAACATATAAAATATATGTTAATCAACTGTTTATGTTATCAGTAAGGTTCCCTGTCAACAATAGGCTGTATCAGTAGTTAAGTTCTGGGGAGTCAGAAGTTATACATGGACTTTCAACTACAAAGTGGGGATGGGGAAGCCTGTTATGACCCCAAATTGTTCAGAGGTCTACTGCATTGCTATATCAGTTATAAATCAGCTTGACTTACGGAATCTCACAGGTCCACCTCAATTTATTCCATCTTTATTATTTTAAACACTTCTTAAAAAAGGCATTATGTTACAATTGGGTTTCTCAACTGGTGACTCAGCAGGAGACCTGAGTTCAATCCCTGGGTCTGGAAGATCTGGAGAAGGGAATGGCAGCCCACCGCAGCATTCTGCCTGGAGACTTTCATGGAAGGTCTACTGCATTGCTATATCAGTTATAAATCAGCTTGACTTACGGAATCTCACAGGTCCACCTCAATTTATTCCATCTTTATTATTTTAAACACTTCTTAAAAAAGGCATTATGTTACAATTGGGTTTCTCAACTGGTGACTCAGCAGGAGACCTGAGTTCAATCCCTGGGTCTGGAAGATCTGGAGAAGGGAATGGCAGCCCACCGCAGCATTCTTGCCTGGAGACTTTCATGGATAGAGGAGACTGCGTGACTAACACTTCTCAACTGAGTAACCTTTCTGGTTTTTTTTTTTCCCCACCCTGAATAACCTGAAATTGCTTCCATCTCTAGGTTACTCTGTGTCTCTAGGATAGAACTGTTTCTAAGACTGTTTTCCCAACACCTGCTCTTTTTTGGTTTCTTTTGTTTTGCATCACAGTGGCTGATTTTAAATCAGCTCTCTTTCCCTTCCATCATTGGTAGTCACTACACAAGCAGTCACCCCATTGTGGTTTTTATTTCAAAGACTGGCCAAAGTGAGTTTGTGTTAATGCAAGGGACCCTGTGAGGATATACTGAGGAGGGTGAAGACTTCCCAGAGCAGTCACTGTGGAGTGCAGTCATTGTGGAGTGTGTCTTGCTCCCTAAGTTTCGGATGTCAGCGCTTCCTTCCATCATGCTGGCTACTGCGTTACTGTACTTGCTAAGTTCAAGGCGCCCCCTTGTGGTGCAACTGATACTAATCACCATGAGAAAACAAAATGGCAAGATTACAAGTGATAGAAGCAAGGTCTTTAAATATAATCTTATCGCTCTTCCATTTTTAAGACTCTCTAATGAATACAGTATTTTTCCTCCTCTTGTTTTACTCATAACTCATACTCAATGCTAAGTCTTTTTGGAGGTAGGAAGAAATCAGAAAAGGAAGTGCAAAAATGTTGATGCCAAATCCCAGGAGACTTTTAAAAATAACTTCATACTTTTTATTTGCAAAAGTAATACTTGTAAATTCTAAAACTGTTAGAAAGAACAGATAAAGAATAAAAGAATCACTTATGCCCTCATAACCCACACGGGGCTTCCGTGGTGGCTCAGCGGGAAAGAATCCTCCTGCAATGCAGGAGCTATGGCTTAGATCCCTGGGTCGGGAACATCCCCTGGAGAAGGAAACGGCAACCCACTCCAGTATTCCTGACTGGAAAATCCCATGGACAGAGGAGCCCGGTGGGCTACAGTCCATGGGATTGCAAGAGAGTCAGTCACAACTTAGTGAAAAAACAACAGCACACACGGGTCAGTATTTTGTTGAATATCCATTTGTTTCTATGCATGTAGGTTCAAAAGAAAACCACATGTGCCAGTTTTCTAACGTGATTATATGTGTGAACTTCATTCTGTGTCGCTAGAGAGCCAGCTGCCCATCGTCCTCAGTGCTGCTTGATTTGATGGGCTCCATTGTATGCTCGCCTCACAATATACAACACAAACCAAAGCAATGTGCAAAATTTTAAGACATTTGACATTTATTGGTTGGTTATTTGTTTAACTAAGGCATCTTTTTGATAATGCAATGTATATTTTTTAAGTTTCAAATTCCTAGCATTTACATTCTTAGTCTATGCCTGGAACGATGTATCGTGTCTTATGCCTCAGTCTCAGTTAATCCTCACAACAACTGTGCGGCAAAATACTATTAATGTCCCCACTTACAGATAAGGAGAGTCAGGCGTAAGGAAATTAAATCACTGTCATGTGACTTCAAAATCAGGAAGACAGTAGCAGGCTTTCAGAACTATGATAAAAATAGCCCTTTGCTTCCCTTGAGTCTTGGACTCCGTGGAAACGAATACTGGTAATTCTCAGTTTGTAAAATAAAAAACAAAAATGTTTGACAGTAAGAGAGGAGGAAGAGGAAGTATGCGTCCATAAATATAGAAACATGAAAAATCTTAGATGAGGCTCTCGCAGTTAGAGCTTCATGTTGGGACATGTGGGCAACTCGGCCATCACTGTGTAATTACGGTGTCTTGTGCGTGTTCAGTCGTTCAGTCATGTCCGACTCTATGCGACCCTATGAACTGCAGCCCCCCGGGCCCCTCTGTCCATGGGATTTCCCAGGCAAGAATACTGGAGTGAGTAGCCATTTCCTCTTCTAGGGGATCTTTGCGACCCAGGGATCAAACCCACATCTCCTGCGTTGGCAGGCAGATTCTTTACCACTGAGCCACCTGGTAAGCCAATACAGACATGTTTTCACTACATCTTTTCATTTTTTTCCTGAATGCATTGTCTTTAACCACGTTAGTCTTCAGACTGGTTAAATTACTCCCAAGCTGTCAAAGTTGACTAAAGAAAGGAAAAGTGTTATCAGAAGAATCTCCAATTTCTGAACAAAACCAGAACTCTTTTAGTGAGTTAAAAAAATCTGGCCATCTCCAACGTCTTTTGCAGGTTTTTTCTCATTGTTGCTCAGTAGAGACCTACACTGCACTCTTGCCACCTTAGACCTACTCTTCTTTTTCTATTATTATATAACTCTCAACTTAGATACGGCAAAACAGAAAATAAATATTACTCATCACTTTCTGTTATAAATACTGTATTTTTAAAAAACAAATGAACTTTATTTATTTGACTGTGCTTGGCCTTCATTGTGATGTTTCTCTAGTTGGTACCTCATAGCTTGTGGGGTCTTAGTTTCCTGCTGTTGCTGCTAAGTCACTTCAGTTGTGTCCGACTCTGTGCGACCCCATAGACAGCAGCCCACCAGGCTCCACTGTCCCTGGGATTCTCCAGGCAAGAACTCTGGAGTGGGTTGCCATTTCCTTCTCCAATGCATGAAAGTGAAAAGTGAAAGTGAAGTTGCTCAGTCATGTCCAACTCTTAGTGACCTCATGGACTGCAGCCCACCAGGCTCCTTTTTCCATGAGATTTTCCAGGCAAGCGTAAGGGATTGGGAGGGGGAGTGGGGTTCCATTGCCTTCTCCCTGACCAGGGATCAAACCCACATCCCCTGCCTTGCGAGGCAGATTCTTAACCACTGGACCACCAGGGAAGTCCCATAAATACTGTATGTTGTTCATCTTTGGTTCTCTCTGCTGCATGAAAACTGTTGATCCTCTTTTCCTTCCATCCCACTTGGTCTTTCAGAGACATCCCGAGTACCATTCTGTATAACAGTGACAGCTGTAGTTTCTCTGCCATTTTCATCCTTGGATAGCTATTAGATTTATTAGGAGTCTTTGAGGAAATCAAAGTGTCCTTCTGTTTAATTTGTACTGCATTATTATTTTTGCAGCTCCAGCTGTTTCCCTGTGGTGGTGACCTGTCATTTTTTTTCCAGTTACATTTCCCTTAATCTTGATGTAACCTCATTATATTGTTAAAATACTTGATCATCACTGTCATTGTCTGAAGTGACTCACAGACATTCAGCTCCCTTCCCACTTAGTCCTTTTATTTCCTTATTTTTTTCTTTTAGGAACAATTTTCTAGTTTATAGTCAAAATCCATAAATCAGACTTCCAAGTTCTACACACTTGATTTGACAGGAGTATGTGAGTGGCCTAATGAAATACACTTCTCTTTCACTGCTTTCTTACTGTTGGGCTCAAAACATTTTCCACACAGATGGAGCCTAGCGAGAAGTAAAAAAGTTTCCTGTGAGTTTCATTTAGCAATCTCGAGGAATTTTATGTTATTGCAGAGACTCGTGGTTCTGTGGCCTCAGGTTCTGGAGCCCTTTCTCTGTGGAAGCCATTGCATTTTTTTTTTTTTTGGCGGGGGGCTGTGTGTGTGCCACACAGCATATGCGATCTTGGTTCCCTGACCAGGGATCGAACCCACACCCCCTGTTTTGGGAGCATGGACTCTTAAGCCCTGGACCCCCAGGGAGTTTCTCCATTGCATTTCCTGAGATGAGCTCCTGCCTCCCCAGGACCCCTAGGTCCTTCCTGCTTCCACCTTCTATGTTTCCCTGACCTCAGTCAACAAAGGCAAGAAAGATGCAGCCAGAGTTGGTTTTGCTTCAAGTGTGGAACCTTGTGACCGTTCAGGTGTTCCTCTGGCCCCTCTTCCTTCAGTTTGAGGGGGTTCTCGCCCACAGGGGCTGCTTTGGTGACCTCCTTCGTCCCCTCTTGCCCAGGCTCTCTAAGCTTGTTCCTGTGTCACCTGGTAGAGAGAGGTTGCGGTCCCTGCCCCTCCCTCCTGGCAGCCTTGTCTTCAGGGCGCAGGTCTCCCTCACCGGGCTTGTTCTCCGTGGTCTCTGTGCTGGGCGATGTCCCCCCAGGTCCTCTGCCTTTGGCCTGTTTTATTCCCCGTCTCCTTGAGATGGAAACTCTGACTTTCTGTGCCCTTTCCCCTCTTGTCTGTCCGCAGCAGCTGTTCAAATCGGTCATCCTATTTGCATCTTATGCTTTTATTTATCCTGCACCTGGAGGCGGTTTTTACCTGCAGTCTGCATTAGGATCTTTCTTTCATAGTTGATGAATCAGACCCCCTACAGCAACCTTCCCCTTTCAAGCAAGAATATATTCACCTCAAAAAGGGCTTTAGGAGGTCAGTCTAGCTAACAGTTCTTCTAGTGAGGTCATTCCCCTTTTTTCTTAAAAGTTCCTTCGAGGTCTTTTCCTTTTTTTTTTTTTTAAACCCCCTAAGTGCAATCTGGGTAGAATATTTTGGTACAGTTCTTGTCTGGAGACCTGCCTTTTGTACATTTAGTAATAGCTCTCTGATTTCAAGTGTTCTTTTTCTTGCAGAGATTTGTGTCTGATATGTTTGAGACTAGACTCTAAATAACACAGAATAATTCAGAGATAAAAGAAATATACACATAGTATATATCTGTGTCTCAATCTGTGGTGGTGATATGAATCATGGATATTGTATAATTCAATTATGATAGTATTTAGAGGCTCTTTGTATGCTGATTATCCATATAGATATATCTGTATGTGTGTGCAGTAAGTTATGGAGTGAGCTGCCAAGCCATGACATCTCATTGACCGATTCTTTCCTTTTTCTTCTTTCCTTTGGATTTATGGAAAAACATACATGACTTAAAACTTAGCACCTCAGCCGTTTATAAGTGTACAGTTCTGTAATATTAAGTACATTCATGTTGTCATACAGCCAGTCTCTAGAACTCTTCACTTTATTAAATGGAAACTCTGCATCGGACTTCCTTGGTGCTCCAGTAATTAAGACTTCACCTTCCAATGCAGGCAGTGAAGGTTCAGTCTGCGGTTGGGAAGCTAAGGTCCCATATGCCTAGTGGCTAAAAAAATAAAGCATAAAAACAGAAGCAATATTGTAACAAATTCAATAAAAACTTTGCAAAATGGTCCACATTAAAAAAACCAACAACTTAAAAAAAATAGGAAGAAACTCCACATACATTAAAAACATGTAGGGACTCCCCTCCCCAGCCCTTGGAGACCACCATACTACTTTCTATCTGTCTGAACTGACCACGTACTTTAAATAAATGAACTCATGGTTTTTGTCTTTTTGTGACAGGCTATTTCACTTTGTATTATGTTCTAAAGTTAATCAGTGTTGTAGCATGTGACAGGATTCCTTTATGAGGCTGAATGTCTGAGTGTGTATGGACCACATTTTGTTGATCCAGTCATCTGCTGGTGGACATTTGGGTGCTTCCACCTCCTGGCTACTCTGAAGAATGCCATCGTGAACTTGGCTGTGTAGACATCTCTTTAAGACTTTGCTTTACATTCTTATGGGCCAATTTTGGATGCAAGAGTGAGTCATTCTTCTTGCATGAGGATGATGAAGTTTTTGTTTTTTTAAAACAAAACCATTTTTTCCACCATGTCTTTTAAAAAAAATTAAGTAGTCCAAAAATTTGTGGATCAACAAGAATTGAAATATTTAAACACCAGTACAATGAGCCTAGTAAATTGAAGACATCCTTCAAGGTCAGTCAGGTTCAGATGTCAGAATTTGTTCCCTGAACAATAATTCTGATCTTCTGTTTCTGGAAGTGGAAGATCACCTTGGATCTTCTCATGAAAAAGTCCTGGTCATCCCGTGTGGCAGAGCACAGGCACAGAGTCCTAGGCTCTGGTCTTGTCGCGTAGCCAGGTGGCCGTGACGAGTGCCAATCAAGAGGGCAGGTTGGGGCTCACCACCAGACTGCATTCTAACCGAGGCTGGAGTTTCATTCGGATTCCGGTTACTCCCCTGCAGCCTTGAGACACCTTCAAGGACAGCAAGCCAGGGTGACATATTCTCCCCTGACCCAGGGGAGTTTAGAAGGGCCCACGGTAAGATATTTTGGGGGAAACTCATTGCCAATCAAGGCTGGCTTCCCTGCCTCTCTCTGAGACCTAAGGACGGAACTGCCACCTTCCTGCCTTTCTGGGGAGAGGGCTTCACTCTGCTGCGTTTCCATTGCAAACAAATAGATGATTCTTTTGGGTCAAGTCTTCTTTTTCTGTTCCTGTTTTCACTCTTTTTCTTTTCTATTTTTTTTTCTCTCTCTTTTTTTCTCCTGATACACAGGCTTTGCAGTGCATGCTGGTCTCTCTTCAGGCAGAACTTGACATTCAAAGGTACTTGATGAAAATTGAATCATCTCAGCGAGTTAGTACCTTTTTTTCTCGTCGCACCTCGCCCCGTTGCCTTTACTCGGCTGAGTGTGGCGTTCTAATCTGTTCAGCCTGTCCCTTTTCCTGCCCTGGTTTCACCCTCTTGGAGCCAAGCGCTTGCAGCATTCCCAAACTTGTGCATTTTTGTTTTAATCGCGAGAGTGGATATTAAAAACGCACACTAATAGCATGCTTGCTTCTGAGTGTTTCATGTGCTTGTCACAGATGGAGGTGTAGGGTCAGCAGTAATGCAACAGCAGTTCAGAGATCTGTTCAGCCCCTCTGAAAAGTGGGGCTCCAGCCACATCAGCTTCCTCATGGCAGAAAACAAACCTTGCCTTCTAACAACCTTCAGAGCACTGGGATTCTTCCTTCACATGGCTCCAAAACATCCAGTGTGGGATCCAGACCAGGTCACTGACGTATAGCTTAATAGTAAAATTGGAGACTTCCCTGGCGGTCCAGTGGCTAAGACTGCATTTCCAATGCAAGGGGCACAAGTTCAATCCCTGGTGGGGAACTAAGATCCTACATGCTGTGCGGTGCAGCCAATAAATAAAATAACTGTAACCACCCCCCCACCACAAAACTGCAGGTAAAATAGGGGCAGACATATCTCTAGCACCAAGCCATGTTCTAAATGCTTTACAAGCCTAAAACCTCCCATACTAGCCCCATGGGGTAGGTGTCCTATGGTTCCCATTTTATAAATGAGGAAGCTGAGGCACAGAGACGTTAAGTAACTTGCCCAAGGCCACACAGCTAGTAAGTTACAGAGTAGGGACTCTAGAGTCAGTGTCAATATATTATTCATTTCCCCGTGATCCTTAGTGCCCCCGTTTCCTAATACATCAGTTTAGAATGTTACAGCTAGAAAGAAGTGGGAGAAGTTCTGGCAAGTTGCATACCTGTGCCAACCGGCCCATTGGCACATGGCCACTCACATCCTTTGATCCCCCAAATGTGGCCTGTTTCTTTATTATCTCCCGGGTAAGAACTGTTGGTATTTACTGTGAGGCCCCAAACACACCTGTGCTTAGGAAGAAGCATCCAGCAGTCTGGCCTTTATGCCTGTGTGACCTCCTGTCCTTCGGTCAGGCGCCGGTGACCTCTTCACCTTCCTTTTCTTAATAATCAGTCTCTTTGATCTTTTCCAAGGTCAGGAGCTCAAATTAGAAAGCTCCTGCCCAAACAAATAGACACAGAAGGAAAAGCTGGGTAGGGCATGCTGCAGAGACCCATGGTCCTAACCTCCCATCTCAATTCAGAGGTGTTTACCATTAATTTTTTTGCACGCGTTTTTAATCGTTCTCGTGTGTTTCTGTAATTCATGCAAAATAGAGCCATCTTTAAGATTTCCGTGTGCACATACTGTGCACCAAACAGAAACTCAGAAAAGGAAGGGAACATATAAGCTCATCCCTGTAGTTTCACAGGCTGCCGTTAGTTTACAGAGGAGAGACCTGACATCGTGATGTGGGGTTTTCTAGTTTGGAGTCCCCCTCACTATTCTTTTTTCCTTAGAGCCTGAAATAAATGAGCAACACTGACTTTTGTTTTTTGATACAGCAGCAAATAATGGGATATATGAGAATTTTTTCAAGAGCTTTAAAAAAAAAATTGGCCACACCTCATGGCACGTGGGACCTTAGTTTCCCGACTGGGGTTCAAACCTGCACCACCTGCATCACTGGACCCCCAGGGAAGTCCTAAGAGCTTTTTCTAAAAAACATGTTATAATGACGGTAGGGTTTTTTTCTGAAGGAGGAGGGGATGAGAGTTAAGGTTGGAAATTGAAGATGTTCTTCCTTCTCATTGATAAAGAAGCGACTCTCAGAGCCTCCGAGGATGTCAGAATTTTGAAGTTGGTAATCATTTACCGACTTTAGGCAAGGTGGTCACAGTAAGAAGTGGGCTGTATCCTCTCCTCACGTAGGACCCCCTAAACCATGGAATCTCCAGTAGGGAGCCAAGCCATTTCGAACCATCCTCAAGAGAATCGTACTGCATAAGGGAAGCTAAACGTTTTCCATCATTTATAGTTGACAGATTCCTGTGAATTTTTTTCCATGACTCATCACCACAATTTTTACATCAAGCTGATACTGCGTTTTTATAAAAGTGAGAACTAAGGTTCACAGAGCTTCCCTGTGGGGTCACTCTACCAGTACACGGCAGGATTGGAGTCTCATTCTGCAAGAACAGCCTGATAACAAGAGGAAAGTCCTCTCATTCTAAATCTTGTTTTCCTTCCCTCGCCAAACCCTGGTATTCTTTCCTGTAGCAGAACTAGAGGGAAACAGAATCTTTGGCCTGGGATCTCCCTAGTGGTCCAGTGGTTAGGACTCTGCTCTTTCAATGCTAGGGGCGCAGGTTCGATCCTTGGTTAGGGAACTAAGATCCCACATGCTGTGAGGTGCGGCCAAAAATCAAAAAAGAAAATAAAAAAGAATCTTTGGCTTGAAAACCTCCTCTTCAGAATTTTCACAAGGTGTGTTTTCATTTGAAAATCATTCCAGGGAAACTGGAGGGCAGTTAGTGGTGGTGATGGGCTATGTGTATTTAGAAACGAGAGTTTGAAAATAACAGCACCCTCTACTCCCAGGATTCCTGGAGAGGGTCTGGCCACAAGCCCCAAAGCTTGGTGACCTTGGGCACAACAGTGTCCCCTCTGATCCAGCTCCCCAAGGTCCTCTTCACTGTGGGAGTGGACATCTTCAGACCTCCCAGGACAGGCTGCTAGCCGGGAAGCTTATTCAGTTTCACAGCAAGGTAGTTAAGCTCTAGGGGCATCACCCGGGGGCCTGGACCCCCACATCCTCTCCAGACTGAAGCCTGGGCCACGGGGATGAGCTTAATAATGGCTTTCCTAAGGATGCCTGCTAAGGTGTATATTTATCGCACAGTATGTTATGCTCGTATTTTACTTGAATTTGAAAGCCTGCAAGCAGGTGCCTTTCCTTTCATCACTGTAGAAACAGCGGTCCTCAGGCGGGCACCTTTTATCCCGAAGCCTTTTAAGTGCATTCCAGGCTCTCTGAATTACAATGGCATCTGCCGCCTTGCCCCAAGCCTCTTCCAAGGAGGACGGTAGGAGCTGGAGCCTCAGAAACTGTTGTTTATAATGCACACCGTCTAGTGTCAAAAGTAAAGAGAAAGAGACAGAGAGAGGAAAAAAAAAAAAACAAACCCTGATTGATTTAAGGCAGCTTGCCATAAAGAGACACCTACCTTCAGGATGATAAACTAAAAATCGAAAGGCAAAACCTCCTAAGAGGAGGAAACAAATTTACGAACGTAGCTAACTCTGATTAGCTTGAACCTTAAATGTAGCTTCAGTTTTTATGACATACGTGATATTTTCTCTAAATGTGATATACTCCTTATAAGACAAAGTAATACTACTCCTTCATGAGACAATGTTGTTTTCCTTGTTTTAAATTCTAAAAGAAGCGTTGTTTGCTCATGCCTTCAGAAGAGGGACATCCATCAACATAACAGACAGGGTCAACAGGAAAACAGCCCTATTCTTCATCCGGCCTTTTCTTTTACATCAATTCCTTCAAGAGGAAGCACACCACTAAATAATAATTGCAGGAACGTGCATCTGAAAGGGGTGGGGGGGGGGTGGCTGAGCTAATGAGATCCAGATTTGGAACTTGCTGATGGAAAGAAGCTAAAAGAGATGATGGTGAGCCAGGCCTTATCGCCTTTAAATAGGATTTTCCTCTTTCTGGCTTTGAAGGGAACTCAGTAGCTGATTCAAGGTATTATTTTAGAAGCGAGTCTGTGCTGTGTTCCAGGTAGGACGTGAGGCGGGCAGTCGCCAGGTTGACAGAAATCCCAGAAGTGGCAGCAGCTGTACCTTGTCTGGGGCTCAGCCCACTTTGTCCTCATCTCCAGGCACAGCCAGACCTCTTAAAGGAAAAAATAAAACGATCACATCATCTCCACATTATGAAGGGGTTGGAAAGTAGAAAAATATCCAAGAGATCATAGAGAATGGCTAAAATTCTTAATTTACCTGGAGTCAAATTGAAAGAGCCTTAAAATGAAGTTACTATAACGGTGTCAGAGCGCTGGAGGGGAGCGTCTGTTTCCTTAAAATGTGAATGCGTGATCTGCATGTTCAAAATTGAATGGACGGCTCTGGGCTCTTCTGTTTTAACTGTTGCTTTTTTGGAAGTTGGAAGTCTGTGCAGTTCTGGCTTCCTGCAGAAGTTTGCATGACATGAGAATGGAAATGTGACTCCATTTCTGTGTTTTCCCCGTGAATGTGTGTCCTCATTTCAGGGGCCTGGGAGGATGAGCCTTTTACCTGGAATCTAACCGTAGGATCTAACGCATGAGAAACGCGAGATGGGTGTGGCCACCTTCAGGTCACTGAAGATGTGAATCCTTCTGGTTTCTGAAAGTCTTCCCTTCCAGTGATCCACTCTAAAAATAGCATGCTTACCCAGGAATTCTATGATCTGCAAAAGCAGCATTAGTCTCGTTTTGGAGAAATGAAGAAGAAAGCACATTACTCACAATATGCTGAGTTTCTTCCAACTGAGTGACTAACACTTTCATTTTAAGGGCTTCCCTGGTGGCTCAGACTTTAAAGAATCTGCCTGCCATGCAGGAGACCTAGCTTGCCTCCCTGGGTCGGGAAGATCCCCTGAAGAAGGGAGTGACAACCCACTCCAGTAGTCTTGGCTGGAGAATCCCATGGACAGAGGATCATGGTGGGCTACAGTCCTTGGGGTCTCAGAAGAGTTGGACACAACTGAAGCAACTTGGTACACATGCATTACTCATAATACTATTGTGTAAAAGAAACCAAAGCTAATATCTGGGTGTATTGCTTCCATTTCTTTTTTCTTTCTTTTTATTTGGCCGCGGGTCTTAGATGCAGCATGTAGGATCTCTGAGCTTTCCTGTGGCATATGCAATCTTTAGTTGTGGTATGTGAACTCCTATTAGTTGCAGCATGTTGGATCTAGTTTCCTGACCAGGGATTGAACCCAGGCCCTCTGCATTGGGAGTGTGGAGTCTTAGCCACTGAGCCACCAGGGAAGTCCTTTGCTTTCATTTCTTAAATTACGGAAAAACAATTCTTTAAAACATCTTAATCATGACTGCATCATATTTCATAGTGTGGCTCCATTGTAATTTGTTAACCAGCCTTCTAAATCGTTTCTAGATTGATTTATTCTATTAAAAATGTACTACATACAGATTTTCTCCCTGACCATCTAGTATAGGAAATATCAAAAATTTTAATTTTTGTAAATCAGATTAATCTGACTTGATTTCAGCAGTTACTAAGAAATGTATTCTCATCACTTGGGGTCATAAAGTCTAAGGATCGAGTCTAGTCTGATGGAACTGGATAAAGTTTATGGGTGCCCTGGGACTCAGCAGATAGCCTCTTGGGGGTCTATTTGCAGGTTGATTCTTGGGACTGTCTGCTGAGCTAAACCAAGGCACACACTTTCTGCCACTGTGAGCACACCACACACTCCTCCTCCACTGGGAGCTACTCCCTGTAAATGAAATCCAGATATGCATAATTTGAAGAACATCACTGCCACCACCACCAGCACCACTAACACCGGCATCCTCTTCTTGGCCCTGGAAAGTCACTTACCTGCCTCTTCCTGACCAATTAGCAGCCTTCCTCCTCTCCCACTGGCGGAAGAGTGGGCAACTCCAGACTCATCCTCCGAATGCCTTTACCTTGAGTCCAGTCTAGAGACGAACTCTTCGGGTGGCCTCTGTAACACTAAGGCACTGTTCACAGCTCTTACCCCTGGAAAGACCTTGGGACACAAAGATTTGGCAGTTTCCCCAGGAAGTTGGGGATAGGGGATAGATGTCCCAACATTTTTTTTTGTTTCTAGCTGACAACTACGGAGAAGGCAATGGCATCCCACTCCAGTACTCTTGCCTGGAGAATCTCATGGATGGAGGAGCCTGGTGGGCTGCAGTCCATGGGGTCGCTAAGAATCAGACTCGACTAAGCGACTTCCCTTTCACTTTTCACTTTCATGCACTGGAGAAGGAAATGGCAACCCACTCCAGTGTTCTTTCCTGGAGAATCCAGGGACAGGGGAGCCTGGTGGGCTTCCGTCTATGGGGTCGCACAGAGTCGGACACGACTGAAGCGACTTTGCAGCAGCAGCAGCTGACAACTACGAGGACAAGCTGTGCTGTGTGCTTAGTCACTCAGTCATTTCCGACTCTGCGATCCCATGGATTGTAGCCCTTCAGACTCTTCTGTCCATGGGGATTCTCCAGGCAAGAATACTGGAGTGGGTAGCCTATTCCTCCTTCAGAGGATCTTCCCAACCCAGGAATCAAACTGAGGCCTCCTGCATTGCAGGCAGATTCTTTACCAGCTGTTACCAGGGAAGATAAATCGGTAGTATCTCAGAAGAGTCATTTGATGCACAAATACTGAGAGAGAGTGTTTGTGTCATGTGATGCTTCTCTGTTTTATTTTTTTTTAACTCACTTTTTAAGATGTGTTTCTCTTTGCCGCGCTGGTTGCTGCGCGTGGGCTTTCTCTAGTTGCGTCGAGCTGTTCACAGCCTGTTCTCTGGCTTCAGTGTGCGGCCTTTCCATTGCAGTGGCTTCTCTTGTAGCATGGGCTCTGTGCTCATGGGCTTCAGTGATTGCAACGCGTAGGCTCAACAGTTGTGACTCACAGGTTCTAGAACAGGCTCAGTAGTTGTGATGCCTAGGCTTAGTTGTCCCAAGGCATATGGGATCTTCCAGACCTGCGATTGAACCCATTTCTCCTGCACTGGCAGGTGGATTCTTCACCACTGGACCGCCAAGGCAGTCCCTGTGTCTGCACAGAGATGTCCTTGTCAAGCGTTTCTTGGCATCTGCAGAAGGCACTTTGCTTGGCGAGAGTGGGTTGGTGGAGGGGCCCTGCCTGGCTCACTCAGCTTGCTTGTGGCTAACTCTCAATGGGGAGGAAGGGGTGCTGACTACTTAGCCTTATGGCCTCTTCATCTTTCTCATCTGATAATGAAGTAATACCCACAGTGAAGGGAAAATGGGGAAACAAAAGACACAGTTATACTTTGCTCAACTGCTGAATCGTCTGATTTTACTCCAGACCAAACATCTTTCTGTTTTCACAGGTGAAAATCATGAAAAATGTCTGGGTACCCTTTTGGTAGAAAGAGGGAGGAAGGGCTTGAAATATTACCCTTGAAGAAACAGGGTATAAATTGAGTTTATCAAGGATATTTCATCAAAAATAAATCCTAGAGGAAAATGTATTCCCTTTGTCCAAGCTGGGGAAGAGAAATACTGATTTTCAGGGCTAAACTTAAATCTGTCCTTATGAGAATTTCAGATATGCACATTTGAAAGCTGGATTAGAATGGGAGGTGTGTGTGCATACATGTCTTGCTGGTTATAAGGCCCAGAAGTTCCTGGTTACCCCGGAAGTGACAGATGTCCACAGATTCACTCCCAGGAAGCACCCAAATACACACTAAACAATCATCTGTATGTATTACCAGTGGGGCCCTTTAATGCTTGCACCCAAGTTTTCTATTAAAAAACAAAAGCTGATTTCTTCTCCTCTAAATCGTTAGCTCCAAGCCCATCCAAATTAAAACAACTACATAATTGTTACAAAACTAAGTATAGCTCTCTCTTAATATACTTCTCACATCAATCTATTCTGTTCTAGAACCAGGGATGTCTTCAGTGTGTTCCCCAGATTGGCCATCAGCATAAGAAAGGCCCTGAGGAGGTGTTTGCTCAGGTCTCATTTTTCTGGCCATCAGCCACAGAAGCTGAGCGAAGTGGTAAAGAGCCGTGGGAAGACCGGGGCCCGCTGCTCCAAAAGCGCCCACCCCAGGGTGTGAGTCTTGGGGTGCGCCTGAGAATGGCAGGTCCTCTGCGGCTGCAGCCCGCCACCGGCTGGGTTTATGTAAGGACGGAAGCCCGTGTGCCGTATTGGAGCTCTTGGTCTTCACGTCCTCAGACCCAAACCCAGCAGAAGCCTTAAACTTCAGAAACCAGAGAGGCAGAGGAGGGGGCAAAAGAACTGCACTGTGGCTCTAGAAAGGACTCTCTGAGCAGATTTTGAAGCTTAAACCTTCCGTGGGGCAGTTTGTCAATTCTTCGGACATTAGTGGAGCTGGAAGGAGGGGTGGTAAAGAAAGCTAAAGTCCAGGGAATCATTCAGTATTTGTGAATTTCCAATGTCTTGCTTCTTGCATCTTTCATAAAAGTGCATGACACCTAGAAAATTCTCTTGGGTTGACATTACATTTTTGGCTAGAATTTTAAGTTGAAATCATCACACTTGGGACGTTCATGGGGGATTTTCCATCTTAGTTGCAGCATGCTAACTCTCGGTTGAGGCAAGTGGGATCTAGTTCCCTGCCAAGGATTGAACCCCGGGCCCCCTGCATTGGGAGCACAAAGTCTTAGCCATTGGGCCACTCTGGAAAGCCGTTTTTGAAAAAGGAAAGATTAGAATGGATGAGTGGGGTTCAGATGGCCTTGTTATACAGGATGCCCTTTCCTGCATGACCCCAAATGACTTCCAATTTGAGGTAGTTTGGGGTCGCCTGATGGTTTAGGGAAACCTCTAGAAAAGGGAGGTGAGTTGGTGTCATGTGTGCCCATGAAGTGCTGAGTGAAATCTAGCCTTCCAGACCCTTGAGTCCTGCCCAGGTTGCTCAGAAAGCATCTCCACCATCCTTCTGCCTCCCGAAGCTTCCCAGTTAGGGGCAGCGTTCTTCAGAGGCTCAGGGCAGCGGCCCCCAATGCCATGCTGTAGACGATGCGTATCCGAGAAAAGGCTTCTCCAGAGCCAAAACAAGAACAATTATACCCAACAGAAAGATTGTGTTCTTAACCAATCTGAACTGTGTAAGTATCTTCCCACCCATTTTGGGAGTATTAAAATATCTTTCCAAGATGACCAGTGCAAGTTCCATGCATGAAGCAGGGCACTCAAAGCCGGTACCCAGAGGGGTGGGATGGGGAGGGAGGTGGGAGGGGGCTCAGAATGCATGTCAGTGTATGGCAAAACCCACCATAATACTGTTAAGTAATTATCCTCCAATTAAAAATTAATTAAGTTTTAAAAATCCTTCCTTTCTCTGGCCATATTGCTGTCATACAGAGAGAAAGCATGAGTGGGTGACTTCACCCAGACCATCCCTAGCTCTTCTTCACCTCTGCACTTCCTCCTCTCTGGACCCGTTATTTAATATCGGCAGTTACCCCCTAACCCTCACTCTGCCCTGCACTATCACAGTGATGCACCTCGTAGCACTTTTTGTCCAGTTGTTACACGTATTTTATTCTTGGCCCCCAAATGTCCCTTATATGCATTATGAGCTCAACAATCACATACAGCCCTTTTAACCCCTGGGGCCTCGCACTGTGCTGAGTACTGAGTCCTTTTTCAAATGCTTTTTGATTTTTTTTTTGTTTTAATATGTCATATCACAGAGTGCCTGACACCAGTGTCAGCAATTTTCATTGTCTTTTTTCTGCCCTAAATGATGTCTCAGCAGCAAGCTGGCATCCGAAGGGAGAGCGCGGTGTAAGGAGATTGCTAATATGTGGTGATAGTTTGCAATGAGAAAGTGAATGACATAAAAACGAGAACAGTTTATATTTGGAACTGAATGTGGATAGGAAGTTTCAAAAAAAAAAAAGATTGAGCCCTCGTATCTTTATTTTTATATGTACGCCTGCCAAGATGACCCTGAACAAGAAATCGAAATTTTATTTTGATTTTCTTCAAGGATTATTGCCTTTTGCAATGGAAAATGACAACTTATCAAGTGCATCGTGTCTGCCGTAGGCTGCAAAGATGACCAGACAGCTGAAGCTATCATTGTGTTCATGCTGCTTCAAGTAACATTATTACTTGGCCACTTTGCTAAACTAAATGTATATTCTTTTTTTTTTCCTTATCGAAGTCAGGGATGAGGACATTTTGATTTGATATTCCACTGAGCATAGTAACCAGGTAGCTATTTCATTGAAGGATGATATGAATTTATATAACTCTTGGTGAGCTGGGCAATGATTTAGGGTTGATTTTTTTTTTTAAGTTTAATAATACTCTTAAAAAGAGTGCCAAAGCCAGATCCAGATCTTTGTAACAGAAGCAGATTTTATGAAAAATAAACTACTTTGGGACCTTACATGGAAAAATTAACCCAAAGCAAAGACATAAGTCGTCTGTCTTTCTGGTCGTGATATGTTGTGTTAGTCACTCAGTCGTGTCCGACTCTTTGTGACCCCATGGTCTGTAGCCCCTCAGGCTCCTCTGTTCATGGAATTCTCCAGGCAAGAATACTGGAGTGGACTGCCATTTCCTTCTCCAGGGGATCTATGATATGGGCTGGTCATCTGAGCTGAGAGTTTCCTGTGGGACACCCAGGCTGGCCACCTCCATGAAGTGGGTACCAGGGGCTTTGTGCCGACCTTATTCCTCTATGGAAATGTCCTGAGAGTCGTAGCAAGGTGTGGATGTCTAGATAATACAGTAGTGCTCCTACCAAGACGGGTCTCCTGGGACGCTTAGCAGAAGGGAAAGAAGCTGATGATCCCATCCTCAAAGGGCTCCCCTAGAGTGCCAGGCACACCTGGGCATCCCTGAAAGAGTTCTGTGCCCTTGAGGCAGGACCACCATTTCCTTCTCCAGGGGATCTATGATATGGGCTGGTCATCTGAGCTGAGAGTTTCCTGTGGGACACCCAGGCTGGCCACCTCCATGAAGTGGGTACCAGGGGCTTTGTGCCGACCTTATTCCTCTATGGAAATGTCCTGAGAGTCGTAGCAAGGTGTGGATGTCTAGATAATACAGTAGTGCTCCTACCAAGACGGGTCTCCTGGGACGCTTAGCAGAAGGGAAAGAAGCTGATGATCCCATCCTCAAAGGGCTCCCCTAGAGTGCCAGGCACACCTGGGCATCCCTGAAAGAGTTCTGTGCCCTTGAGGCAGGACCGACTCTGTGTGATTCTTAGTGTGCATGTTCAGTCGTGTCCGAGTCCTTGTGACCTCATGGACTGTAGCCCACCAGGCTCCTCTGTCCATGGAATTTTCCAGGTAAGAATATTGGAGCAGGTTGCCATTTCCTGTTCCAGGGGATCTTACCAACATAGGGATAGAACCCACGTCTCTTGTGTCTCCTGCATTGGCAGGCAGATTCTTTACCAACTGTGCCACCTAGGAAGCCCTTGTCCCCAAAATTATTAAGGGTTTCAAGGCAGCCACAGCAGAGCATGAAACAAAACCCAGAACCCTTTTAAACACCTGAGTCGATTGTTCACCCACAAAGCTGGTCCTACCTTGAGAAGTAAGTGCGTTGGTGTTTTGAACTTCAAAGTACGTTAGCATCCTTAGGAAAACTTAGAGGAAATTAAGGGATGCAAACAACCATCATCCCCCCCCCCCCCGAAAACAAACAAAAACCTAACTCCTGGGGGCTGCCTATATCCCACCACCATCAACACCTTTGGCAATTTAATAAGACTCACCACCTGATTAATTCAGATCCATTTGCCATCTGGAAGGTGCCTGGAATCATGTAATGAAAGCAGGGGTGGGCTTTGGGGGTGGGGAAAGCTGAGATCAGGCATTCATTCAATGAACACTTATCTATAAAGAGCATTACAAAAGATAAGGACACTACATGATGATCAAGGGATCAATCCAAAAGGAAGACAAAACAATTGTAAATAGTTATGCACCCAACATAGGAACACCTGAAGCCCCTGGTGGCTCAGAGGGTAAAGAGTCTGCCTGCAATGTGGGAGACATGGGTTCGATACCTGGGTCAGGAAGATCCTCTGAAGAGGGAAATGACAACCCGCTCCAGTATTCTTGCCTGGAAAATCCCATGGATGGAGGAGCCTGGCAGACTACCGTTGATGGGGTCGCAAAGAATAGGACAGACTGAGCAACTTTCACATTCATTCAGCATAAGCCCCCCAGTTTCCCTGACTCCTTTTCTCTGACCTTCTACATGTACAACCTCCAGCCTCCACACAACAGCCCAAATGATCTTATAAAAAATGTATCTGATCCTGACGCCTCCCCCTTCTCCCTGCCTCAGATGGCACTCTGGTAGCTTACAGTCAGAGTGAGAATTCTCCCCTTGCCCCCAGGGCTCTGTGGGATCTGGGGTCTGCTGGTCTCCAGTGCTTACCACGTCTTTCTTTTTGCCTTGGCAACTTTGCACATGCTGCCTTGTCTTTTCATTCCTCCGCCCCACCCCGCCCCTGGGCGTGTCCCCTTCTCCCAACTTCCGTGTCCTGGTGATCACAGTTACTTGCTTTTCCAGTTCTTCTCTTATATACACCCCCTCACCAGCCTGGATTCTCACTGTCAGTGTCTTCTGCATCTGTCCCCTGTAAGCACCATGAGGGCAGGATCATATCTGTTTTGTCTGTTGTTCTATTCCCAGTACCAACCATGTGCTAACATGTACCTGGAATATACTAGGCACTTGGTAGGTGTTCATTGAAAGGATGAGTGGACGTACCAAACAGTTCATGGTGTAAGCTTAAGTATACACTATCTTGTGTTGTTATCCTTCACTAATTTCACCAATTAGTTCGAAAATCTTTGACATCAGGCAATGTGATATCTGTCTGTCTGTCTCAGTTGCTCACAGTGCTCAGTATACGTTCAAGAAATGTTATTGACCAATATAAATTATGAGTGTTTTACACATTCATTACAGCATAGATAACCAAGCGAGAAATTCAATTATGTATTATGTGTGTCTGAGTTAGTATAGGTACTTTATGCTGTTTGTCAAGGTTAAGTGATAACCAAAACTTGACATAGTCTGAATTATGGAATTTCTGCCTCAAAAGAAAAGAAATCAAGTGTGATAGAAATATCTCTCTCACAGTTGTAGTTTACTGATTTTTGGAAACAGTCTAGAGAGAGGAGTTTAGAGGACCGGTTGTGTTCAGTTCACTCTGGTGTGAGGGCATCTTCCGTGTGAGGTTATAAAAATATGCACAGTCCTATCTGCTGTGATTATAACCACTGCTAGAATTTGTCTGGCAAAAGGAACTAATTTGCCATCATTCTTCTTATTTATTGGCTGCACTGGGTATTCGTTGCTGCGAGCAGGCTTTCTCTAGTTGCAGCAAGTGGCGGCTGCTCTTCACTGGGGCACAGGCTTCTCATTGCAATGGCTTCTCTTGTTGCGGAGCGTGCGGCTCAGTAGCTGTGGCACACAGACGTAGTTGCTCCATGACATGTGGCTCTTCCTCAATCAGGAATCGAACCCGAGTCCCCTGCACTGGTAGGCAGATTCTTAACCACTGGATCACCAGGGAAGTCCCTGCTATCATCCTCTCCAATAATGTAAGAAGAAAGTCACTCAGTCATGTCCCAACTCTTTGCAACCCCATGGAATGTAGCCCACCATGGGATTTTCCAGACAAGAATACTGCAGTGGGTTGCCATTTCCTTCTCCAGGGGATCTTCCCAACCCAGGAATTGAACCTGGGTCTCCTGCATTGCAGGCAGACGCTTTACCCTCTGAGCCACCGGGGAAGGCTGTAATGTAGCTTGTCCTCAACTCCTTGCTTGAATCAGCATTTGCACTATGTCCAGTGATAAAAACCTTAATGGAATACTCACTCAGGGATAGCTTTTTTCCCAGTAACTTGCACAACGGAGATTCTGATCCACTGGGTCTTAATTTCTATATCCAGTCCTTCCAATGGACTGTTTTTCATTGCCATGTTGTTCTTCCAGCTCAGCAGATCTTGATGGTATAGAAAATATTTTCAGCTTAAGTAGTAACAATCTGTTTTCCCACTTTCTTTCAAATGCCTTTTGCAGACAAGAAGCCCCAAACTCTCTCACAGTCCTCAGCCTCCCAACTTGAGCGACCCAGTGGAGCATCTATCAGAGGCGTCTGCTGATTCTTTGGAAGCCATGTCTGAGGGAGAAACTCCCAGTCCTTTCTCCAGAGGCAGCCGGACTCGGGCAAGCCTTCCGGTGGTGAGGTCCACCAACCAGACGAAAGAAAGATCTCTGGGTAAGCTTCAAAAGGCAGCTTCTGATTTTCATTACTGCACGTGTGTGCGTTACTGGGCGTGTCCCCTTCTCCCAACTTCCGTGTCCTGGTGATCACAGTTACTTGCTTTTCCAGTTCTTCTCTTATATACACCCCCTCACCAGCCTGGATTCTCACTGTCAGTGTCTTCTGCATCTGTCCCCTGTAAGCACCATGAGGGCAGGATCATATCTGTTTTGTCTGTTGTTCTATTCCCAGTACCAACCATGTGCTAACATGTACTGGAATATACTAGGCACTTGGTAGGTGTTCATTGAAAGGATGAGTGGACGTACCAAACAGTTCATGGTGTAAGCTTAAGTATACACTATCTTGTGTTGTTATCCTTCACTAATTTCACCAATTAGTTCGAAAATCTTTGACATCAGGCAATGTGATATCTGTCTGTCTGTCTCAGTTGCTCACAGTGCTCAGTATACGTTCAAGAAATGTTATTGACCAATATAAATTATGAGTGTTTTACACATTCATTACAGCATAGATAACCAAGCGAGAAATTCAATTATGTATTATGTGTGTCTGAGTTATTATAGGTACTTTCTGCTGTTTGTCAAGGTTAAGTGATAACCAAAACTTGACATAGTCTGAATTATGGAATTTCTGCCTCAAAAGAAAAGAAATCAAGTGTGATAGAAATATCTCTCTCACAGTTGTAGTTTACTGATTTTTGGAAACAGTCTAGAGAGAGGAGTTTAGAGGACCGGTTGTGTTCAGTTCACTCTGGTGTGAGGGCATCTTCCGTGTGAGGTTATAAAAATATGCACAGTCCTATCTGCTGTGATTATAACCACTGCTAGAATTTGTCTGGCAAAAGGAACTAATTTGCCATCATTCTTCTTATTTATTGGCTGCACTGGGTATTCGTTGCTGCGAGCAGGCTTTCTCTAGTTGCAGCAAGTGGCGGCTGCTCTTCACTGGGGCACAGGCTTCTCATTGCAATGGCTTCTCTTGTTGCGGAGCGTGCGGCTCAGTAGCTGTGGCACACAGACGTAGTTGCTCCATGACATGTGGCTCTTCCTCAATCAGGAATCGAACCCGAGTCCCCTGCACTGGTAGGCAGATTCTTAACCACTGGATCACCAGGGAAGTCCCTGCTATCATCCTCTCCAATAATGTAAGAAGAAAGTCACTCAGTCATGTCCCAACTCTTTGCAACCCCATGGAATGTAGCCCACCATGGGATTTAATTTATTGGCTGCACTGGGTATTCGTTGCTGCGAGCAGGCTTTCTCTAGTTGCAGCAAGTGGCGGCTGCTCTTCACTGGGGCACAGGCTTCTCATTGCAATGGCTTCTCTTGTTGCGGAGCGTGCGGCTCAGTAGCTGTGGCACACAGACGTAGTTGCTCCATGACATGTGGCTCTTCCTCAATCAGGAATCGAACCCGAGTCCCCTGCACTGGTAGGCAGATTCTTAACCACTGGATCACCAGGGAAGTCCCTGCTATCATCCTCTCCAATAATGTAAGAAGAAAGTCACTCAGTCATGTCCCAACTCTTTGCAACCCCATGGAATGTAGCCCACCATGGGATTTTCCAGACAAGAATACTGCAGTGGGTTGCCATTTCCTTCTCCAGGGGATCTTCCCAACCCAGGAATTGAACCTGGGTCTCCTGCATTGCAGGCAGACGCTTTACCCTCTGAGCCACCGGGGAAGGCTGTAATGTAGCTTGTCCTCAACTCCTTGCTTGAATCAGCATTTGCACTATGTCCAGTGATAAAAACCTTAATGGAATACTCACTCAGGGATAGCTTTTTTCCCAGTAACTTGCACAACGGAGATTCTGATCCACTGGGTCTTAATTTCTATATCCAGTCCTTCCAATGGACTGTTTTTCATTGCCATGTTGTTCTTCCAGCTCAGCAGATCTTGATGGTATAGAAAATATTTTCAGCTTAAGTAGTAACAATCTGTTTTCCCACTTTCTTTCAAATGCCTTTTGCAGACAAGAAGCCCCAAACTCTCTCACAGTCCTCAGCCTCCCAACTTGAGCGACCCAGTGGAGCATCTATCAGAGGCGTCTGCTGATTCTTTGGAAGCCATGTCTGAGGGAGAAACTCCCAGTCCTTTCTCCAGAGGCAGCCGGACTCGGGCAAGCCTTCCGGTGGTGAGGTCCACCAACCAGACGAAAGAAAGATCTCTGGGTAAGCTTCAAAAGGCAGCTTCTGATTTTCATTACTGCACGTATGTGCGTTTATACTTCTAAACACAGACCCCTACATCGGAATGTTAATTTGATCTTGATTTATAAAACCTCAAGTACTCAGAAACTTCGATGACATAACATGAAGCCTTGAGGATTTACCTGCTGAAGAAGCATCTAGTCCAGGCGGTCTCTGGGGCTGGGCACATGCAAAACTGGCTGGGGTTGGCACTCAAACAAGAGGCTAGCAGTGCTTGTCTGTGTCCTGGTATAGGGAATAGCGAGGGACATTCTGCCGAGTGAGCCTCATTTCTTAGGAACCTCCTCCTCAGTTTCAGAACTGTGGATGGTTGGGGTATGAGCCCCACTCCACTGTCTGACAGTCCAGGGGAGGACATGAATGGCTCCAGGAAGGAGACATGCAGTGTGGCCCGCACCCCCGTGACTGGTCCTGCAGCCAGAAACACAGGGCTGTTGGCCCTGCCACCACGTGAAAGGGTGGAGGGGCTTAGCGAGAGGTTAGCATAGCCTTTTTGTCAACGAGCTTTTAGGAGACGCTTGTGATCAGTTGCTTCAGTTGCGTGGAACTCTTTGCAACCCTGTGGCCCGTCATAGCCTGCCAGGCTCCTCTGTCCATGGGATTGTCCAGGCAAGAATACTGGTGTGGGTTGCCATGCCCTCCTCAAGGGGATCTTCCTGACACAGGGATCGAAACCCGCATCACTTATGTCTCCTGCATTGGCAGGTGGGTTCTTTACACCTGGGAAGCCCCTGCCCTCACTTAGCATCTGCTTTTTCATATTGGATATTCACTTTCTATCTCGCTTTGCTTCTTTTTTCTTCCTGGCCCTTTAACAAAAAGCACAGATCCTGAAGATTTAGACATTTTTGCAAATCGTGTTGGTATTTCATAGGGTTAACCTGCCTTCTCAAGGTTCTGATTCGGTACCTGTGTTTACAGACATTTGGGGTCAGGAGAAAGAGGGGACAGGAATGGGATCAACCCACAAAAGGCTTCAGGGTAGGCCTCTGCAGAAGACAGCTGAATTCTGCCTCTTAAAACCAAGCAAACACCTTGCTTGAAGAACAGAGAAGGATATGGGAAGGTATCCTGAATTTGTTTCCTTGGTCACAGATGGTAAACAGAGCAAACTGGGTTCAGACACTGTCCTAGTCTTTTTTTTTCTATTTTAAAGCTGTGCTGGATCTTTGATGTCGTGCAGGGGGCTGTTCACTGGTTGCAGTCTGCGGGCCTCTCACTGGGGTGGCTTCTCTTGCTGTGGAGCATAGGCTTTAGAGTGCAGGGGCGCATGGACTCAGCAGTTGTGGTGCACAGGTTTAGCTGCCCTGAGACATGTAGGATCTTAGTTCACGGACCAGAGATCCAACTGATGTCCCCTGCATTGCAAGGTGAATTTTTAACCACTGGAGCACCAGGGAAGCCCTGTCCTAGGTCTTTTAAAGAGAAAAACAAAATAACAAACCAAAACATTATTGGTATTTTTGGTATTAATTTTTAACCTTCAGTTTTGTATACTTCACGTTTGGTTAATAATCCAGGGTCCTCATTTTCCTAGTGAAAGATGAAAACCATGGAAAATCTCCTTTTTGTTTTCTGAGGAACATGCAGAAGTGGGAAGACCCTCTAGTTCCTATGAACTCCATTTACCAATGAAGGCACAGGGTTTGCAAGGGTGCAGTGCACCCAGGGAGCATACGGGGGCCGCGCCAGTGTCAGTAGGATCCAGGCTGGCGCTTTCCATCCGGAGTTCAGGGCTTAGTGTTCTCTTAACCCCACTCCTGCTTGAGGCAGGAGCCCAGGAACCAGCCAAGAAGTGGAATTTCTCCTTTGTGCTTCGCAGGAAATGAATGAGGTTCAATTCTCTGTAAAGGTGGCTGTGCTTTGCAAAATAGAATGAAAGAGAAGAACAAATACTTCTGCACCCTCCCCCTTACCTGGGGAACAGCATGCCTGTGGGATAATAGCGCCTTTGTCTTACAGGCAGGAATTTCCCCTACAGCCAAGCACAGTTGGCAGTGCAAGTATCCATAGATACTGGCTGCCTTAGAAAGCCAAGCTCTGGGCTTCAAGGCTGAAGGCTTAGGACAGGCAACCTTGCCTCAGGAATCGCTTTGTGTGGCTGGTAGTTTTCTCAGGGGCCGGCTGAACTTAGGCAAAACAAAACGCTGTTTTACTCTAGGCATGCCTTGCTGTGAAGTTCTGGCGAGTCCCAGCAGATTCACAAATGCAAAGGACGTGCTTGTTCTTCTGGCTCCAGGAGGAGCTTTGGGGCTAGTGATTTCCCCAACTCCTGGATGGAGAGAGAGAAACGCAGGGAGAGGAGAGGAGTGAGAAGTTTGCCCCTTGGAGAGGAGCCCTGGGGCCAGAAATGAGGCTGGCCGGGGCCAGTGCGCCTGACGCTACCCTTCACCGCCTCTCTGTGGCCGACCTGGGAATGTCCTCTGGCCGCACCTGGCCTTCCTGACATAATCCAATTGAGCCAGGATGGGAAATGAACAGGAAAGTGAGTCAAGGAGAGTCTATATACAGTCTCTCTGTCAGAGGCCTTGCTGGCTTCCTGTCCGAAAAAGTCCCTGTGTGCCTGACTGTATGTAACACCCAGACGTGGGAGCAGCAGGCTCCCCGGAGGGCAGGGCTGGGAGTAGCGGGGGGCCCCCAGCATTTCAGTGGTGAAGGCCATTTAGGACCCAGACCTCAGAGGCTGCAGACGAAACTGAGCTGTGGTCTCTTGCAAACCCACTCTGGGAGCCACCTGCAAGCCCCGGGTTTCCCTTGGGGTCAGCGCAGTCATTTTCTCTTAATCCACAGAACTCGGGTAGGACCTTCCCTCCCAAGTCCTGTCCATCTTGTGTTTAAATCTGCCATGGTTGGTTCTTCATGGAGTATTGCGTTACTTTTGATAAAAATATCATTAAAATATTGTCTTGATTACTGAGTTTTGCCAGGGGCGGGGGTGGGGACGTAAATTGTGCGCCTGAGGCGGGTGCCTCACTCGCCTCACCCGCCTCACCCGAAGAGCTGCCCCTGTGTCACCCCAAGGATTTCGCATAATATCCAGGCGACCTCCAGCCACAGGGCCCGGAAGGGGTGGGGGCGGGGGCGGGAGAGCGGGGCTCCCAGGCTTCGCTTCTGCACATGCGCAGTGTGTCACTGGCGCCCTTCCCCGGTCCTGTGCAGGGTCTGGACCAATTCTCCCACCGCTCCCGCTCCCCGGAGGAGATGCGACTTTGCTTTCACTTCAGGCAGCCTGTGCCTGGAGATAAACCTGCTGGCTTAATCATTTTTTCACTTGAATAATCCTACCTTTCTAGTGCTTTGGCTTATTTAGGATATGGGAGGAGCGCAGACTTGGTGCATTGCACAGAGGCTTTTAGAAGATGTGCCAGAGAGAGATGGGGCAGCTCTAAGGCGCTGATTAGGACAGAGAAGGGAGACATTGCAGCTGCTCGTGTAATAGTCTCTCTAATGCTCCCCTGCATGCAAGGTGGGGCTTCTCATTCCAGGATTTCAGGTGAAGCCAAGTGACAGCAAAACCCAGCAATCTTGTCTGATGCTGGGAGCCAGCTAGTCACTCTCAGAGATTTACAAAGCTGAAACGTAAAGAAAAAAATTCGATCAGCCGCTCTGATTTATAACATGACCAGTTCCAAAGATCTGTCACCTCTAAATCTTCACTTCTGCGGAGCCGTGGGTTCCCTGCACACTCCACCCTGCGGAGACCAAATGAAATTCTTCTCAGTGGAATTTATGCCATTTCTGCTTCCCTCTCTCTTCGGTGAAAAGAGAGGTGGTTCGGGGAAAGGAAATCTCCAAAAGAAAGTAAAAGCTGTTTTGCCATAGAGTGAAGTTTTAGAAAACATTTCCGTGTAAAATTGTCCCACAGTTATTAGGTCTGGGTCTTAATGATGGAGTCGTTTCCTTTTAGTCATTGCCATCTTGTAAATGTCTGGAATGCAACTGCGGGCAGAGGCTAGGGTCTGGCTGCGCCAGAGTCAGCCGAGAGGGAAAGAAGAGACACAAGTTGTTCCCGCCCTTCTGTGTACCCTCAGGAATTTGAAAATAAAACGCATATAAAAGCACAGAGCAGCAACTTCCTCCTCACTGCAGCCAGATGCCTTGGGTGACTGTATCCTGAAGGGTTAGCATTGGAAAAGACACCTTCCTTACCAGCCCGGCAGCCAGAGATGCTGCCATTTCTGGTGCAAATTTCCTCTTAAACACTCAGACTCAATAACCAAGATTGATTTTTAAAGGCTCCGAAGGATTTGAGACTCTTTGAGGGAGGACTTGCCCAACATGTGTGGCTCGTTGAGTATCTTTGGGGCTGTCCTCTTATTTTGAGGCAGTGACAGTGGTGGGGACCATATCCAGGTGGGAGCATTTAAGGAACAGAAAGTTCACCACTGCCAGAATCTCCCTGCCTGTGCAGAAGAATGAGTAGGAGGTTAGAGAAAAAGATGGCGGGGACATCCACGTGTAAAGTGGAAAACCAAGGATGTTTATGAGTGAAGACTGTGAGCCTCATATTAAGATTGTTTGAGCATAAAGAGCTAGCCTCTGGAGAGTTAAGAAAAAAAAAGAAAGAAATTCAGACACGTGGAAAGAACAGTGTTGCTGTACAGAGTAAAGAAAGCACTAAAGGGATTTAAGTGCCAGTAGCAGTTAACATGGAGAAGGGCATGGCAACCCACTCCAGTGTTCTTGCCTGGAGAATCCCAGGGACGGTGGAGCCTGGTGGGCTGCCATCAATGGGGTCGCACAGAGTCGGACACGACTGAAGTGACTTAGCAGTAGCAGTTAACATGTAATATTATAAAAACTAAAATTTACAGAAGAGTTTGGTTGTAGGTCAGTAGCTTGGGAGCACGTTCTTGACCTTTTCAGGGTGCCATGAAAGAAAAGGTGAAAGGGTCATTTCTAGCTTGGGAACTCAGTGAGCGGGGTGGGAGGACACGGCGAGGGGCCGGCGTGGTCCACTGCAGTCTCCTTCTAGTGTTCCTTCTTTTACTTTGGAGGCTGGAAAGCAGAATCATTCTGGAATAGCAGATATGCTGGGTTCCAGAAGTAGGGACCAAGGCATTTGTGGAGGCTTTGGATTTTCTTCAGCATCACTTGCTGAGCAGTCTCAGGGCATAGCCACTCACTTGATAGAGTTGAAATCTGGGCATCTGTTTTTCTTCTGCTGAGAGCACAAGTGTGGTGGGACTTTGCAGTGGGACCAGCAGCTTCTGGACTTCCAAAGCAGAGTCACAGTGGTCCAGGACCACTGGAAGCTTCCCCCTTGTCAAATGGGTTGTGTAGTCTCCCAGTTGTACAGTTAACATTCAGCTCAGTGACTCCACAAGCCAGTCTTTCGCTTAAACCAGCTGGTGTCAGTTCAGCTCTCTGCTCTGAATCCTCACTGATACGAGGAATCTGATTGGCTGTGCTTGTAGCAGTAGTAGTGCCGCCCCTTCTGCATGTTCTAGGAAAGATGGCAGGTACCAGTAGGGACAGACTGATGACTTCTAAAGACTTGGCAGTGAACTGGAGAATGAACTGGAGGTGTGATTTCCCAACTGTGTTCCTCAGAGCTCTGGGGTTTTGTGGCATTTTCTCTGCTATAAATATTGGATTTTCATATAAGATTTCATTTGGCAAATGAGCTGTGTTGGACTGCTAACCACCCACACAGTAAAAAGCATTAAGTAGACCAAGGGGCATTGGAGAATAATAAGAGGGAAGTCATGAAGACATTTTCTTTCCGTAACAGGGGTTCCTTGAGCTCTTCTATTTGGCTCTATCAGGTAAGTCAAAAGATTATCTCTTAGGTTTTTTGCTCTTGATGTAATGAATCTCCTGAAAGGTAATGTTTTTTAAAAAATGAATTGATCTTTAAGCTCAGGGGAAAAAACAGATTTGGGACTGGGAATTAACCACTGAAAGGAAATATTTCAAGAAACCTTTGGGACTTCCCTGGAGGTCCAGTGGTTAAGACTTCGCCTTCCTATGAAGGGGATGCATGTTCGATCCCTGGTCAGGGAGCTAAGATTCCACGTGCCTTGCAACCAAAAAACCAAAACATAAAACAGAAGCAGCATTGTAACAAGTTCAATAAAGATGTTTCTTAAAAAAGAAAGAAATCCTCTGGTATCTCAAAACATGTTTTTGTGATGCAAGTAATCACCCCCAATTTTCCTTTATTACATGAGATTTTCATATATGAGTTTCTCTAAAAGAGAAACCAAGAGGGTAAACTTGGCTTTACCCTTTACCCTCTGAAAGAGGGGAGTACTTATCCAAGTTTACCCTCTTGGCTCTCAATTCACCCATAAGAAAGAATGTTCTTGTAAAAGATTGGAGACTCATGATTTGTTTGTACTTACTTGAAAAAATAACGTTAGTCTGATGTCTTTCGAAATCCCTTGCTATTAACATTCCTGGGTTGAAACTTTAGAATAAATTTCTCAGACTTTGAGGAAATGGTTCAGTTAATGTGGTACCTACAGAGTTCTGTGCCCTTTACCAACTTCTTGAGGATGGTTTTGTAGACAGGATGCTGGTAGGAAAAGCATCAGTGAAGGTGAACAGAAGATTTGGTGAAATCTAAGGGCCCTCCCTAAGCTACCATTCATTTACAGAATCTGGGACTTCCCTGGTGGTCTAGTGACTAAGATTCTGATATTCCAGTGCAGGGAGTATGGGTTCAACGCCTAGTCATGGACCATGATTTGGTCCAAAAAAAAAAAAAATCACAGGGTTTGCCATTGGCTGGCTGAGTACCAACGAAAAGGCGTGGAGAAGACTTGGAGTATGCTGTCTCTGACTCCTCCTCTATAGCTGAGATGTTGCTAAACCTGGACCTTTACTTTTTGTTAAGTTCAGTTCAATTGCTCAGTCGTGTCTGACTCTTTGTGACCCCATGGACTGCAGCACACCAGGCTTCCCTGTCCATCACCAATGCCCAGAGCTTGCTCAAACTCATGCCCATCGAGTCGGTGATGCCATCCAACCATCTCATCCTCTGTCGTCGCCTTCTCCTCCTGCCTTTAATCTTTCCCAGCATCAGGATCTTTTCCAATGAGTCAGTTCTTTGCATCAGGGGGCCAAAGTATTGGAGCTTCAGCTTCAGCATCAGTCCTTTTGTTAAGTTAAGGGCAACCATTTCTAAACTGAAGGTGGAGCTCTAGAGTTAAGTGCTGGAAGGTGACTTCAGTTTCCAAAGCCATTTCAGAAAACCAGTCCCCCCATACCTTGTGTGTGCTCGGTCACTAAGTCATATCTGACTCTTTTGAGACCCCAGTGGACTGGAACCTGGCAGACTCCTCTGTCCCTGGGATTATCCTGGCAAGAATACCACAGTGGATTTGCCATTTTCTCCTCCAGGAGATCTTTCCGACCCAGGGACTGAACTTGAGTCTCCAGTGTCTCTTGCATTGGCAGGTGGATTCTTTACCACTGAGCCACCTGGGAAGCCCAGCCCATCTGTTAGCCAGTATGAGATATTTCTCTCTGTCACAATCATAAAATCCATTAAAACCCAGACATCTAGACAATGTTTAGATTTTTCCTTGATGTTTTTATAAAAATATTCTTATTCAAAAAAGAACTCTTCATCGGATTTCACAAGTCAGCAAAAGAAAGCAAGACAAGTTTTATCCATATAAATCTATATATCCAAAGTAGATTTGATTTGGCTTAAAACAATGAAAGTATATAAGAATCATTAAGACAAGAGTTAACACAAGTACCAGTTGGGCACAATATGTGTCAAGAAAATTAAGATAAGAATAATTGCTATAATTGCAGCCAAGATGAAAAAAGAAGATAAAAGGAGAAATGTAATGAGTTCAGTGAATTTCATTATTTAAGAAGAGGTTTAGGGCCCCTTATGTAGAGCATTTAATCCAAGACCTCCTGTATTGTTGACATTTTATTATGTAATAGTTTTATTTAACAGTTTTATGGAAAGTTTCTTTGAATAAAACTTCAAAATCCAAGGATATCGTCTGAAACCATCTTATTAGAAGGTCCCATCACTTTATGGCAAATAGATGGGGGAAAAATGGAAATAGTTACGGATTTTATTTTCTTGGGATCCAAAATACTGCAGTGACTGCATCCACAACATGAGTTGCGGCATGTGAACCCTTAGTTGCAGCATGTGGGCTTTAGTTCCCAGACCAGGAATTGAACCCAGGCCCCCTGCACTGGGAGCTCGGAGTCTTAGCCACTGGACCACCAGGGAGGTCCCGGTCATTATTGAAGGCTTGAAAGGCAGAAGAGAATTAGAGAAGAAATCTCTCCCCAGATTCCAAATTCTAATAATACCAACTGTTTACTCTAGACTCCAGGGATGAGGTTGGAAGTATTTTGTTTCAGATGATGTTCCCTGATACTCTCTGCTATGGTTTGGTTGGAACAAGAGTTGAGCTATTGCATTACTTTTAGGGGAAAATATTTCATATATAAATTGCTGTTGTCTCCCTTTGCCACGAAAAACTCTACCTAAAAATCTGTTGACCATGCCTTGCTATTTTTATTTATTTATTTATTTGGTAAATGCAAAATTCATTGCACCCTTAAGAGTTCCTTGCCAAGTTAATTTGTTCTTTCAAAGCTGACTATAAAATATAATCCTTAATGTTCATCTCATTCTATGAGTCCACACACATTTTTTGCACCTGCTTTTAAAGATGATTCTATGGACTACTAAAAATAATATGAAGATGCATGCCAGCTTTATGTTACACACCCAAGTCAGATTCCATCCTTGGTGCCCTCATTCTAAACGTGGCCTCCAGAGAGCTGACATCTGGAAACTGAGATTTGTGGCAGCTTTTTATGTTTCAGGCAGAGTGTAAGAACAGAGGGAAGAACACATGGGCATTATTAGAGAGGAGATGTATATCTTCTGTGTGTATCTTCTTAGGCAAATAAATGGGTGAATTCCCATCCGAATTTCTCAAGTAAGCTCTGTGACAAGGGGAACGAAGTGGCTTCTGATCTGGTGATGAGGTTCTGTCCGCACCACCAGGGGACTCAGTCTCCATCCAGAAGTCTCATGACAGTCGGTGAGCCCCAGGGCACCACCACGGTGGTCTTTAGTTACTCACCAGTTCGAGCCACTCTCTGAGGGTCTGAAATTGGCCAGACTGCATCTTCCCCCCACCCCTCTGTCTTCAAGTTTGTATGTTAAAGTCTTAACCCCTGGTATCTCAGAATGTGACAGTGTTAGGAGAAAGGACTTTTAAAGAGGTGATTAGAACAAAGTCATAAGAGTGGACCCTCGTCCAATAGAACCGGCATCCTTATAAGAAGAGAAGGTTAGGAGACAGACAGGTCCAGAGGGAGGACCACGTGAAGACATGGGGAAGAGGGCTGCCTATGAGCCAAGGAGAGATGCTGCATAAGACACTGACCCTGCTGACACCTTGGTCTCAGACTTAAGCCTCCAGAAAGTGAGAGAATAGATTTCTGTTGTGAAGCCACCTAGTCTGTCGAACTTTGTTACGGCGGCCCCAGCAAACCCAAACCAGGGACTCAGGTCACTCGTATCCTCCCACGTCCTTTCTCATATGAGGGGACAGGCTGATGGCAGTTGTCACAAACTTGAAGTATTTCTCTCTTTAAGACAGTAAAATTAGATGCGTCGACTTTTCTGTTTAAGTTGGGTTTCATTCCAGCCTCTTCACCTTTGGGACTTCTCAGGTGGCACTGCTGCTAAGTCGCTTCAGTCGTGTCCGACTCTGTGCGATCCCATAAGATGGCCGCCCACCAGGCTCCTCTGTCCCTGGGATTCTCCAGGCAAGAACACCAGAGTGGGTTGGCATTTCCTTCTCCAGTGCATGAAAGTGAAAAGTCAAAGGGAAGTCGCTCAGTCGTGCCCGACTCTTAGCGACCCCATGGACTGCAGCCCACCAGGCTCCTCCATCCATGGGATTTTCCAGGCAGGAGTACTGGAGTGGGGTGCTGTTGCCTTCTCCTCAGGTGGCACTAGTGATAAAGAACCCACCTTGCAGCGCAGGAGACGTAAGAGACATGGATCCCTGAGTTGGGAATCTCCTGAAGAAGGGAATGGCGACTCACTCTAGTATTCTTCCCTGGAGAGTTCCATGGACAGAGGAGCGTGGAGGGCTACAGTCCATATGGTCATGTAGGGTTGGACATGACCAAAGTGACTTAGTGTGCAGACACGCTTCCACCTTTGCTCTTGCTTAGCATTGCAAGGGAAAATTTTAAAACCCCTGGGACAGATTCATCATCCACGACTACTGGTGTCTCTCAAGCACCATCCTCAGATTTAGCAAATGAAAGTTGTTCCACTTTGGAGTGACTTAATTGTATCCCATCAAGAAAAGCTCGGAAGGTAATCATCTGAATTTGAGTTCTCAGAAGTTTGGTGATGTCATTAAAAATTACATTCTCACCAACTTCGCTATTTTCAGAATTTCTCTGAGGTATTAATTGGCTTTCAGATGTCTCTGCCTAACTTTCTCCCAGTAATAATATAAAGCTAAACATGAAAAAAAAATCCTTAATTTTTTTCCTTCACAGCTTTTGCCCATTTCTCAGTTTTTTCTGCATTCATGTGGTTATACGTTTATTAAGAATCTGTTTACTTCCAGGCACTGTTAAAGGTGCCATAGTGAGTTGTTTAAAAAATATATGAAATCTGGTTCTTATATGCAAGGAATTTTAAGTGTAACTAAGGACACATGGTAACCATGAAAAGTCTTTGAAATTTACGTAAATCAAAGACTACACAGATGACCCTGTGCATTTACTCAGTCATACTGGCCTCCTAGCTGTGCCACATCAGAACTAGATGCACTCTGCTCTCTCTGTGCCTGGATTCAGCTCCCACTCTTGGACCCTCGCTTCTGCACGGCCCCCTCCTCACTTCGTTCAGAGCTGTGCTCAAGCAGCCTCATCAGTGAATGCTCCCCAAGTAAGATTCACTCTGCCAGTCGCTTTTGCATCCCTTCTCGTGACACATCATTTAGGCCTGCTGCTGCTGCTAAGTCGCTTCAGTCGTGTCCGACTGTGCGACCCCATAGACGGCAGCCCACCAGGCTCCCTCGTCCCTGGGATTCTCCAGGCAAGAACACTGGAGTGGGTTGCCATTTCCTTCACCAGTGCATGAAAGTGAAAAGTGAAAGTGAAGTCAATGAGTTGCGTCCAACTCTCGGCGACCCCATGGACTGCAGCCTACCAGGCTCCTCCGTCCATGGGATCATTTAAGGACAGTGGTTCTCAAATTTTAGCAGAGACCTCGCTAAAACACTGGTGTCTGGCTCTGCTTATTGACTTTGTGGTTCAGTAGATTTGGGGTGAGACCCAAGAGTTTGCGGCTCTGACTAGTTCCCAGGTGACGTGGGTCAGGGGATCACTGATTGTACCTTAGGAAAGATGCGGGCTTCCCAGATGGTGCTAATGGTAAAGAACGCACCTGCCAGTGCAGGAGATCTAAGAGACGCGGGTTCGATCCCTGGATCAGGAAGATCCCCTGGAGAATGGGCATGGCAATCCACTCCATGCCTGGAGAACTCCATGGACAGAGGAGCCCCGAGGGCTACAGTGCACGGGGTGGCACAGAGTCAGACGGGACTGAAGCAAGTAAGCACACTGGCAGATTTTAATGTGTCATTACCATGCAGCACCACGTGAGGGCGCTTTAATTGGCTCCAAGGAGGGGATAGACAGTTGTCCTCATCCTTTGGTAGGAAAATACGGGGCCTTAAATGTCACATCTTTGAACTAGAGTATTTAATTCCGGCACACATGAGTCACAGGACCCTCACAAGAAGTATGGGAATACTCATCTTACTGCAGCAAACTGTAGAGCCAGCCTCCTCACCTAGATCTGTCTGGCCTTGTATTTTTTTATTTGCTGTTAGCTGCCCTCGATCTTCACTGCTGTGTGGGGGCTTCCTCTGGTTGCAGTGAGCGGGGGCTGCTCTTGGCTGCAGTGCACGGGCTCCCTGTTGCAGTGGCTTCTCTTGTTGTGGCGCCTGTGGTGTGTGGGGTCTTCCCAGAGCAAGGATCGAACCTGTATTGGCAGGTGGATTCTTAACCACCGCACCACCAAGGAAGTCCTAGATCTGTCTGGCCTTTTGCCATGTGCCATTCATACTTTTGATCCCTATTTGATCTTTACCTTCCATCTCATCACCACCTCTTAACACACTCAGAAATGTCAGTAGAGTCTACTTAGCTGGACTTCTCATAGGACTTCATGCTTTTCCGTTCCACATCCCAGTTTCCTCAGTTCAGGGATTTCCCCTGGTGGCGTCCAGCCCTTGTCTGCTCCAGGGGACCTCTGGCCCCGGTCATGGTCAGTTAGCATCCCAGTACTGGTGCTGCTTGTTGTGCTGAGGAGGCTGAGACAGATGGATGCGGCCAGTGCAGTGAAGATTTTCCTGGAGGGGAGCGTTCCCTTAGTTGTGCCTGTTTCTAGGACAGCATTCTTTCATATGCTTTCATCTGCCTTCGTAAGAAGAGTCAAGTAATATAGGAACCCTTTTAAGAAAGAGTCAAATTTAACATATTAATTAACTACATTAAATACTACAATACACATGATGCTATGTTAAGCAGGCAGCAAGAAAATCATTCTTTTAACAAATAGGGAGTTCCAACTAAGACAGCCCTGGGTGCAGTTCACAAAAAAGTCACAACCTCTGCTCTTTGAGAGCTTCTATTCTGTTGGGAGAGACAGAGAATAAACAAAACATACTAATAGAGTGGATGGTATAAATGCTAAGGAGAAAAATAAAATAGGGGCAGGGATACAGGGAGGGCTGAAGAGACAAAGGCTCGATTAGTTGTCACTTTAAAAAGGATAGACAAGGAAAGCAGCATGGAGAAAGTGGCATGTGAGGGGTTCCTTGGTGGCCCAAGGGTTAAGACTCCACATTCCCAAAGCAGTGGGTCCAGGTTCGATCCCTTGTCGGGAAACTAGATCTCCTGCATGCCTCAAGTGAGAGAGCCTGCTTACAGTGACTAAAAGATCCCGCCTGCCACCACTAAGGATGCAGGGTAGCCAAAAAAATAATTTTTTTTTTTTAAAGAAAGTGGCACCATGATCCACAGCATGTAGAGATGGGAATGACACCTATATCTGAGGGAGGAGAATTCCAGGCAGAAAGATCAGCCAATGAAAAAACTTTGAGAAAAGGGCATACCCAGAGCCTTCAGGGAGACCACTGTGATCGGAGTCACACAGTAACAGTAGGGAATGAGGCTGGGGAGGCAGCGGGAGCTGGACAGTGCCGGGCTTTGACAGTAGCAGACACCTGGGCTCCACTGTCCTCACTGCGACGGGAGCGGCTCTGTTGCTTTATGAGCAGTGGCACTGCTCCATGTTAAAGACGTGTTCTGGCTTCTGGGCTTGGAACAGACTAAAGGGCGTTGGGGCAGATGTTGGGAAAACCAGTTAGAAGTCTTGCCATAACGTAGGGAGGTGAGTGGGGAAGGAAATGGCAACCCACTCCAGTGTTCTTGCCTGGAGAATCCCAGGGACAGAGGAGCCTGGTGGGCTGCCGTCTATGGGATCGCACAGAGTCGGATGCGACTGAAGCGACTTAGCAGCAGCAGCAGCAGCAGCAGCAGCAGCAGCAGCAGCAGGGAGGTGAGTGTTAGCGGTGGAAGCGGTGAGAAGAATTGGGGCTCTATAAGTGTTTTGCAATTAGAATAAGAAGGACCACTGCCACACAGGGGTTCTGACGAAGGAGACATACATAAAAGAAATCACCATAGCAGCTAACACCAAGCACTCACTCTATGCCAGAGAGGTGAAATCTAACACACATCACAGCAAAAACAGAAGCAGACCCTAACAGTCTGTCTCCTGAGCCCACATGCTAAACCGTTACACTGTGCCGAAAAGAGAAAACAAGAAGTCTGAAAACAATGGAAAAATATATTTCAAATCCTGGGGGAAATATCGCTTCTAACAAATATTTCTTTAACCAGCAAGATTATTACTTAAAATAGGATGAGAGCCAAAAGGAGACATTTTTCAGGTAAACAGATTAACAGTATTTACCATTCACAGACTCTGGCTGAAAGAACTAGCAGCATATTTATTTCACGTAAAAATCCTCAACAAAATATTAGCAAGTCAAGTCCAGCAATGTATTTAAAAAGTCATTGAGTGGGATTTTTTCCAGGTATGTAAGGCTGATTCAATATTTGAAACATAATCAATGTCATTTACCATGAAAAGATGAAAGTGTTCATCGCTCAGTCATGTCCAACTCTTTGTGACCCCATGGACTATAACGCACCAGGATCATCTGTACGTGGGATCCTCTGGGCAAGAATACTGGGGTGGGTTGCCATTCCCTTCTTCACGAGATCTTCCCGACCCAGGGATTGAACCCAGGTCTCCTGTATTTGCAGGTGGACTCTTTACTGTCTGAGTCACCAGGGAAGGCTGTCATTTACCATATCCATAGAAAAAAAAAGAAAAAATTATATAATTATGTCAACTGTGTCAACTGACACATAAGAAGCACTTTAAAAAACAATGCTCATATATGATTTAAAAAAAAAAACAAAACAAAACTCCTAGCAAAGCAGGAATGAAGGGAAAATTTCTCACTTTATAAAACACATCTACCAAAAACCCTGTTGCTGACATCATACTTGATAATGAGAGACGGAATGCTTTCCTTCTGAGACTGGGAATGAGGCAGGAATGACCAACCTCTCCACTCTTACTCATCGTAATTCTGGAAGTTTTAGCCAGTGCAAAGGACAAGAAAAAGAAATAGAAAGCATGCCATTTGGAAAGGAAGCTATAAAACTGTCTCTATTGCCAAGTCATGTTATCTAGACAGAAAATTCCAAAGAATGTACCAAAAAAATAAAACACAACTCCTTGTAGAATAAGTAAGTTCAGCAAGGTCACAAGATCCAAGATTAGTATAAAATTCAGTTGCATTCTTGTATACTAACAGCAAACATTTGGAAGCTAAAATAAAAGGCTTAATGCTATTTAAAATTACTCTAAAGAAAATTAAACATTTAGGTATAAATCTTACAAGACATGTATAGGATCTACATGCTGAAAATTATAGTATGCAAAGTAAAGACTCAATAAGTGAAGAGACACTGTTCTCATTGATTGGAAATCTCAAAAAAGTGAAGGTGTCAGGTTCCTCCAAATTGATCTAGAATTTTAAAATAATACTTATTAAAATTACAGCAAGATTTTTTTGAAACATAAGCTTATTCTAAAGTTCATATAAAAGGCAAAGGAGTCTTTTATAGAATATTTAGATAGCTAAGACCATTTTGATGAAGAAGAACAGAATGGGAGAACTCAAATCTGCCTGACTTCAAGCCTTAGCATAGAGCTGTGGAAATTGAGACGGTTCGGTAGGACTTCTCTGGTAGTCCAGTGGCTGCGACTCCACGCTCCGTGCAGGGGGTCTGGGTTCAGTCCCTCACTGGGGAGCTAAATCCCTTATGCTGTGACTAAAGATTCTGAACGCCACAACTGAAACTATCCTGCGAACCACAACCAAGACCTGGTGCAGCCAAGTAAATACAAATAGATTTAAAAACTGTACGGTACGGCAGAGGGATAGACACGTAGACTAACGAGAACCTAGAAATACACCCATAAAATTATGCTGATCTGATTTTTTTGACAAAAATTGCAAAAGTAATTCAAAGAAAGAAAGCTTTTTCAGTGACACTGAATCAGTTGGACATCCACAGGCAGAAAAGAGAAACTTTAGTGTAATTCTCCCACTTGTACACAAATTTACTCAAGATAGATCATGGACTTGTGATTCAGGACTTTGGGCTTTGTGAAGAGTGACGTGAGACTAAAGGCACAATCTGTCAAAAGCAAAATTGATAAAGTGGACGTCATCCAAAATCGGGTCCAAAAACATGGACCTGTTAAGAAGGTGAAAATGTAAGCTGCAATCTGGGAGGAAAATATTTGTAGCCGTATAACCGACGATGAGTAATACTTAAAGCATATAAAGAGCTCTCACTTCCCCGGCAGTGCCTAAGGTTTCACCTTCCAGTGTGGGTTGGGTACCTGGTCTGGGTGTTAAGATCCCACCTACCTCAGAGCCAGAAATCTAAAATGTAAATCAGAAGCAATATTGTAACAAATTCAGTAAAGACTTTAAAAATGTGGACCATTTTTAAAAAATCTTTAAATAAAATATATAAACTCTCAAACTCAGCAGTAAAAAAAAAAAAAATCAAACAGTCCAATTAGAATGCTTTCCTTCTGAGACTGGGAATGAGGCAGGAATGACCAACCTCTCCACTCTTACTCATCGTAATTCTGGAAGTTTTAGCCAGTGCAAAGGACAAGAAAAAGAAATAGAAAGCATGCCATTTGGAAAGGAAGCTATAAAACTGTCTCTATTGCCAAGTCATGTTATCTAGACAGAAAATTCCAAAGAATGTACCAAAAAAATAAAACACAACTCCTTGTAGAATAAGTAAGTTCAGCAAGGTCACAGGATCCAAGATTAGTATAAAATTCAGTTGCATTCTTGTATACTAACAGCAAACATTTGGAAGCTAAAATAAAAGGCTTAATGCTATTTAAAATTACTCTAAAGAAAATTAAACATTTAGGTATAAATCTTACAAGACATGTATAGGATCTACATGCTGAAAATTATAGTATGCAAAGTAAAGACTCAATAAGTGAAGAGACACTGTTCTCATTGATTGGAAATCTCAAAAAAGTGAAGGTGTCAGGTTCCTCCAAATTGATCTAGAATTTTAAAATAATACTTATTAAAATTACAGCAAGATTTTTTTGAAACATAAGCTTATTCTAAAGTTCATATAAAAGGCAAAGGAGTCTTTTATAGAATATTTAGATAGCTAAGACCATTTTGATGAAGAAGAACAGAATGGGAGAACTCAAATCTGCCTGACTTCAAGCCTTAGCATAGAGCTGTGGAAATTGAGACGGTTCGGTAGGACTTCTCTGGTAGTCCAGTGGCTGCGACTCCACGCTCCGTGCAGGGGGTCTGGGTTCAGTCCCTCACTGGGGAGCTAAATCCCTTATGCTGTGACTAAAGATTCTGAACGCCACAACTGAAACTATCCTGCGAACCACAACCAAGACCTGGTGCAGCCAAGTAAATACAAATAGATTTAAAAACTGTACGGTACGGCAGAGGGATAGACACGTAGACTAACGAGAACCTAGAAATACACCCATAAAATTATGCTGATCTGATTTTTTTGACAAAAATTGCAAAAGTAATTCAAAGAAGAAAGCTTTTTCAGTGACACTGAATCAGTTGGACATCCACAGGCAGAAAAGAGAAACTTTAGTGTAATTCTCCCACTTGTACACAAATTTACTCAAGATAGATCATGGACTTGTGATTCAGGACTTTGGGCTTTGTGAAGAGTGACGTGAGACTAAAGGCACAATCTGTCAAAAGCAAAATTGATAAAGTGGACGTCATCCAAAATCGGGTCCAAAAACATGGACCTGTTAAGAAGGTGAAAATGTAAGCTGCAATCTGGGAGGAAAATATTTGTAGCCGTATAACCGACGATGAGTAATACTTAAAGCATATAAAGAGCTCTCACTTCCCCGGCAGTGCCTAAGGTTTCACCTTCCAGTGTGGGTTGGGTACCTGGTCTGGGTGTTAAGATCCCACCTACCTCAGAGCCAGAAATCTAAAATGTAAATCAGAAGCAATATTGTAACAAATTCAGTAAAGACTTTAAAAATGTGGACCATTTTTAAAAAATCTTTAAATAAAATATATAAACTCTCAAACTCAGCAGTAAAAAAAAAAAAAATCAAACAGTCCAATTAGAAAATAGACAAAATACAGGAAGACATGTAGCAATAGAAAAGGATGTACAGCTAGTAAATAAGGACGTGGAAAAATGTATATCGTTAGCTTTTGGGGAAGTGCAGATTTAAATATCATACAGAGGTATCGCTACACATAAGTCAGAATGGTTGAGATTTTTAATGATAACACTAAATGTTAGCAAAGATGTAGTAAACCAGGTCACTTGTATATTGCTGGTGGGAATCGAAAACCATACAGCCACTTTGGAAAAGAGTTTTACAGTTTCTTTTAAAACTAGAAATAGGCTTACAGTATGACTCAGCAATGACATTTTTTGGCATTTATCTCAGGAAAATGAGAATGCATTCACCCATAAACTTGTCCATGGATGTTCACAGCAACTTTGTTTGTAATATCAAAAGCTGCTGCTGCTGCTGCTGCTGCTGCTGCTGCTAAGTCGCTTCAGTCATGTCCGACTCTGTGCAACCCCAGAGACTGCAGCCAACCAGGCTCCCCTGTCCCTGGGGTTCTCCAGGCAAGAACACTGGAGTGGGTTGCCATTTCCTTCTCCAATGCGTGAAAGTGAAAAGTGAAAGTGAAGTCACTCAGATGTGTCCGAATCTTAGCTACCCCATGGACTGTAGCCACAAATGTCCCTCAGTGGGTGCACAGTAAGTAAGATGTGGTACCTCCATGCTGTGGAGTACTGCTGCCATGAAAAGGGACAACTTTTGATACAAGCTACAACTTGGATGTCCCAGAAGGGAATCATGCACAGTGGGGAGAGGGTACCAGTCTCTCAAGGTACTATTGCGATTATGGAAAACAGTATTAAGGGACTTCCTTGGTGGTCCAGTGGTTAAGAATCCGCCTTTTAGTGCAGGGCACGTGGGTTCAATCCTTGGTCTGTGAACTAAGACGTAATATGCCACAGGGCAACTGAGCCCGTGTGCTGCAACTGAGGCCCAATGCAGCCAAATAAATAGAAATTTAAAATGCTATTAAAATTGTACAAATAGGGACAAAATAGTAGCTGTCAGAGGTAAGGGACTTTCTACAAAGAGGTAGCATGAGGGAGACTTCTTACGATGATACAATTATGTTTTGTGATTAGGTAGTAGTTACAGTAAAGTATCATAGAATTATACATACCCACACACAAGTAAATTTACATATAACCTTTGTGGGTGGTTCTGATGTCAATAGCCTGGTTTTCTTACTGGATTATGTAAGATGCCATTGTTGTTGGAAGCAGGGGCATGGGACCTCCTTGTGCATTTCTTTCTAACTTTCTATGAATGTGTAATTATTTCAAAATCAAAAAGTACACAAACAATTTACTAAGAAGTATAATAAACCTAGGAGGGAGAAGCAAAATAGGTGATGTGATGGTGAGAAAAATAAATTGGTAGTCATGTTTTCCAGAAAATTGAAAATAAGCATCAGTTCTAATGAATTATTTATGGGAGTTGAAATCAAAATAAAATAGAAATGCCAGCAAGAAACAATGTAAGACCAGAGCACCTGATCAGAATGAAAGCAAATAGTTGATATGCCTTTATGGTGAAAAAAAGAATGACATCTAAACCAACCAATGCTATTTTAAATCATACAAAAATCACTGAGTATCTGCTGTGTCTAGAAACCTACTAACATTACTAATTCCTATCATTAATTCTGAAAGAAGGTAGTTTTATCCCCTTCTCACTGACGATGAAACAGAGCCTACCTAAATGGGAGTCAATGACATATATAAAAGGTGGTGACAGAGGCAGTAGTTTTTTTTAAATAAGAGGAGACAGTATTTGTTTATTTATTTGGCTGCATCGGGTCTTATTTGCACCATGTGGGATCTTTTTGCAGCATCTTTTGTCGGGGGGTGTGAACTCTCTGGTTGTGGCGTGCAGTGTTAGTTGCTCCAAGGCATGTGAGATCTTAGTTCCCTGACCAGGGATCGAACCCATATCCCCTGCATTGCAAGGCAGATTCTTAACCACTGAACTACTAGGGAAGTCCCCAGTGGCAGGATTTGAACCCAGAGCTCTCTGATGTGTCTGTGTTCTTAAAATTCCTTTCTTCCCTCCTGAGCATAATGCATATTGAAATAAGTTAATTTTCTAAGGAGAATGCTCACACTGTTTTGAAGGTGGAATGTTTTTATGTTTTATGGAATGAAATATGAATCATCTCTAAACTATGGACAAACAGAAAGCTTTCACATCTACTCTTTGCAATTCATTTCATTGCCCAAACTATGGGCAAGACTTATAGCAGAACAGAAAGCTTTCATAGCTTCCCTTTTTCTTTGTCAACACTAAACAGCCCTTGTGAAGCTGGGTATCACAGGAACCTATCCTTCAACTAGCTGTGTTACCTGCAGGAGTAAAGAGCATCAGTTAACTTTCACATTTAGTATTTTCCCAATAAAGCTATGAGCACTAGGCATGCAATTTTTTTATCTTGTTCTGTGTGGACAAGAAAAAGCTGATATTTTGAAGATCAAAGAAAACCATAAATCTATCCGACCATTGGTTAATTTCCCATTTGTAAATCTTGTTTCTGTTTCTTCTGATGCTAAAATTGATCTTGAAGCCAAGTATTCTAAGATACCTTTGCACACACCCATTTACAGAGCCTGTGGGGATGACACACAAACACACAGGTTGGTAACAGATAGTTAAGAAAGAGGTGTTAGGGCTTAGTTTTTCCTGTTTGTTGAAAGCTATGAAAAAAAGAAACCTTGAAGATTCATCTCTGATCTAGCAAACTTTTTCTCCTTTTTTTTTTTTTTTGGTCTGGAATAAATGACTAAAGCTCTCCATTTTATAGGACTGAAAAGAAGGAGTACTTTTATCTTACTTGAAACATTGTTCGGCAGAAGCTTCTATTTACTGGCTCATAAAAGATTTTATGCGTCATCTGTTGTACTTAGGATGACTCCGGTGAATGTACTAGGAGATTTGAAGTGTGTTGCTTCCTGAAGTTAGAATTATAATCAGGTGTACTATTGAACCATCCAACTTTCCTTAATGTGTACAGATTTCTGCCTTGGCAGGAAGTCTTGAAGTAAGCCCAAATAGAGCATTAAGCAAAATGTAGCCCCAGACTCTGAAAACATGTATGATCGCCCACCTCTCTGTGCTCAGACTTCCGAATGTGTGTGCTGGCTCCTCTACAACAGCTCTATCTGATGAAACAACAGAAACACCTGTCATGGGCTGAGCTCACCACTGTCTATAAAAATATCAGGAGCGTTCTGATCCCAGCTTTGTCATGGAACCCCTGGAAGACCTTGGACAGACCTTGCCTCCTCCTGAGGCTTTAGTTTTCTCATCTGTTAAATCTTGACCCACTTCTCAGGATATATAAGGGGAAAAAAAAAAAACAAACAACAACAACATTGACACTAGAGAGATGGTTATGAAAAGCAGAATATCTTCCAGAAATATATAGTGATGATTTAAAAAAGAGGAACCATGAGTGTATGCTGTGCCCTTGATAAATGGATATACTTTTAGTAAGGCAAGAACCAAAGGAAAGTACCCGAAAGAATTCCCCAAAGGGCAGGCAGCTGTGACCCTAATGCCCTGATTCTTCATGTCTAGTCCTGTTTTGGAGTTGATACTTTTCTGAAAGGTCACCTCCATCGTAGTCTTAACAGCACTCACCATCCACATGGCCGTGGACATGAAAAATGACCACGGAGCATTGGCTGAGTGGACCTACAAAAGATGGCTCCACAGAAAATCGATTTATCTTCTTTGTCACAAAAGAGAGAGAAATTATTTCTGAAATTTTTGTTTGACACTCTGAGTCTTCAATGAATGGCCATTAAATTTTTTTTCTCAATTTTTTGGTTCTGTAAGGTTTGCCTGGATCAGCATAGTTATTAATTCTCTTATACATTAACCTTGAGAAGTCAGACAGCATATAGTTAAAGCACAGACTCTGAAGTCAGATTACTCTGGATCACAACCCAGCTCTGTCGTCTACCACTATGTGGTGTTGGTCAAATTACCCAACTATTCTGTGTGTCAGTGTCTTTGTAAAAAAGTAGATCTACTTCATAGTGTTGTAGTAAGGAGTAAATTAGTTTATGTTAATTGCCCAATGTAATACCTGAACCATAGTAATTACTATATAGTTGGGATTATTATTAAGTGTTTCTTTAAATCACTGTGGTCAAATAAATCCTGAGCAATCAGCCCACCTTCAAAATATATACAAAACCTGACCACTTTGTACTGCTTCTGCTCCTAGTCCCCCAGTACCTCTTGCTAGGACTATTGCAGTGGCCTCCTAATGGATTTTCCTGCTTTCCCTCTTGCCACCAACAATCTCCATGGGGCAACCTGAGTGGTCGTCCTGAATTGCATCTCCTCACTCCTCTGCTCCATGTACTCTTAACCCATCGTCTGTTCAGAGTCCAGGCCATCCGCCCTCTGGATAAGTTCAAGTTTATCCCCTTTAGGGCTCATCTTCTGCTCCCCTGCTCTCATCCCGCTGCTCCAGCTCCTGACCTCTTGGTAGTTCCTTTAACAGCCTAGTTTACTGCTGCTAAGTTACTTCAGTCGTGTCCGACTCTGTGCAACCCCATAAACAGCAGCCCACCAGGCTCCCCCATCCCTGGGATTCTCCAGGCAAGAGTACTGGAGTGGGGTGCCATTGCCTTCTCCGAGTTTAATGCTACCCAAGCAATATTTATATTTTCTGAAATGTTCTTCTCCTAGACATCTGTGAGAAGAGTGGCTTCTTCATTCAGTCTTTTTTTTTTCTTTCTTTTTTAGGCCTCAAAGCATGGCATAAGGGATCTTAGTTCCCTGACCAGGGATCAGACAGGTGTTCCCTGCAGTGGAAGGGTGGAGTCTTAATCACTGAACTGCCAGGGAAATCCCTTCGTTCAGTCTTTACTCACATGTTACCTTATCTGAAGTGGGTTCACCCTCTCTGAACCATCATTTCCTTTGCCGTTAGGTTTACCATATCCTGCCTTATTTCCTTACAGTGGACTACAGATTTTCCTTGGCTTATGATGAGGTTATGTCCTGATAAGCCCATGATAACTTTAAAATATCATAAATTACAAATGCATTTAACATATCTAACCTACTGAACACCATAGCTTAGCCTAACTTACCTTACACGTACTCTGAACACTTGCATTCACCTACAGGTGGGCAAAGTCATCTAACAGCAAGCCTGTTTTATAATACAGTTTGAATATCTCATGTAATTGATTGAATACTGTGCTGAAAGTAAAAAACACAATGGTTGTCTGGGCCCAGAACAGCTGTAAGTGTCTTGTTGTTCACCCTGGTCACATGCCTGACCGGCAGCATCACAGGAGATTGTCTACCGTGTCTAGCCCAGGAAGAGATCAGAATTCAAAATTTGAGGTTGGGTTTCTACTGGATGAATAGTACTTGGCATCATCAAAAAGTCAAAAAACATAAGTCAAACCATTTTAATTCAGGGACCGTTCATCATTACCACCTGGCGTAGTATACGCTTGTGTGTTTACTGGGGCACCCCGGTCTCTCTCTGACTCTCATAAAGGATCGGAGAGAGTGGGTGTCACATTTTGTTAGATGTATTTTCAAGCTTTAATATAGAACCTACATGTAGTTGGATGCTCAGTAAATATGTGTTGAATACATTAATGAACTGGAATAGGTGATGTGGTTGTTTATATTTGAATGCATTTTTACATGCACTATAGCTTATTTGATTTCACGAAGTAGGAATCAACAAGGAGGGCAAGTTTCGTTTCTTGCACAAACAGCTATAAAGAAAGCGTTCCACCCTCAAAAAATTGCTGCAGTGAAATCGGTGGTTGTTTGGTGTATGACGAGCATCGCAGAGAGGATGGGGGAACATTTGGCAGCAGCCAGATACTTGTTATCCTCATCGTGGTGGATGTTTCACGGATATAGGCGTATATCAGAACTTACCACGTTTTGTACATTTTAGTTTTTAATTAACATGTATTTTTGGTTATGCTGGGTCTTCGTACTGGTGTGAGCTTTCTCTCGCTGCAGAGGCCAGGGGCTCCTCTCTCGCTGCGGGTTTCAGGGCCCCTCTCTCGCTGAAGGTTTCAGGGCCCCTCTCTCTCTGAGGGTTTCGGGGCCCCTCTCGCTGCGGGTTTCGGGGCCCCTCTCTCGCTGCGGGTTTCGGGGCCCCTCTCTCGCTGCGGGTTTCGGGGCCCCTCTCTCGCTGCGGGTTTCGGGGCCCCTCTCTCGCTGCGGGTTTCGGGGCCCCTCTCTCGCTGCGGGTTTCGGGGCCCCTCTCTCGCTGCGGGTTTCGGGGCCCCTCTCTCGCTGCGGGTTTCGGGGCCCCTCTCTCGCTGCGGGTTTCGGGGCCCCTCTCTCGCTGCGGGTTTCGGGGCCCCTCTCTCGCTGCGGGTTTCGGGGCCCCTCTCTCGCTGCGGGTTTCGGGGCCCCTCTCTCGCTGCGGGTTTCGGGGCCCCTCTCTCGCTGCGGGTTTCGGGGCCCCTCTCTCGCTGCGGGTTTCGGGGCCCCTCTCTCGCTGCGGGTTTCGGGGCCCCTCTCTCGCTGCGGGTTTCGGGGCCCCTCTCTCGCTGCGGGTTTCGGGGCCCCTCTCTCGCTGCGGGTTTCGGGGCCCCTCTCTCGCTGCGGGTTTCGGGGCCCCTCTCTCGCTGCGGGTTTCGGGGCCCCTCTCTCGCTGCGGGTTTCGGGGCCCCTCTCTCGCTGCGGGTTTCGGGGCCCCTCTCTCGCTGCGGGTTTCGGGGCCCCTCTCTCGCTGCGGGTTTCGGGGCCCCTCTCTCGCTGCGGGTTTCGGGGCCCCTCTCTCGCTGCGGGTTTCGGGGCCCCTCTCTCGCTGCGGGTTTCGGGGCCCCTCTCTCGCTGCGGGTTTCGGGGCCCCTCTCTCGCTGCGGGTTTCGGGGCCCCTCTCTCGCTGCGGGTTTCGGGGCCCCTCTCTCGCTGCGGGTTTCGGGGCCCCTCTCTCGCTGCGGGTTTCGGGGCCCCTCTCTCGCTGCGGGTTTCGGGGCCCCTCTCTCGCTGCGGGTTTCGGGGCCCCTCTCTCGCTGCGGGTTTCGGGGCCCCTCTCTCGCTGCGGGTTTCGGGGCCCCTCTCTCGCTGCGGGTTTCGGGGCCCCTCTCTCGCTGCGGGTTTCGGGGCCCCTCTCTCGCTGCGGGTTTCGGGGCCCCTCTCTCGCTGCGGGTTTCGGGGCCCCTCTCTCGCTGCGGGTTTCGGGGCCCCTCTCTCGCTGCGGGTTTCGGGGCCCCTCTCTCGCTGCGGGTTTCGGGGCCCCTCTCTCGCTGCGGGTTTCGGGGCCCCTCTCTCGCTGCGGGTTTCGGGGCCCCTCTCTCGCTGCGGGTTTCGGGGCCCCTCTCTCGCTGCGGGTTTCGGGGCTCCTCACTGTGGTGGTGGCTCCTCTTGTGGCTCTAGGGCCCTGGGCACAGGCTGCGCAGCTGTGTCTTGAGGGCTGCATGGCTCCATGGCATGTGCAATCTTCTCAGATCGAAGATCGAACCTGTGTCCCCTGTATTGGTAGGCAGGTTCTTATCCGCTATACCACCAGGGAGTCTGTACATTTTAAATATGTACGATTTACTGTATGTTATTTTCTCTCATAAAACTGGGGTGGGGGCTTTGTTTGTTGGGGATTTTCAGCTGCACTGCACTGCTTTGGCAGAGAAGACCATGGCACCCCACTCCAGTATTCTTGCCTGGAAAATCTCATGGACGGAGGAGCCTGGTGGGCTGCAGTCCGTGGGGTCGCTAAGAGTCAGACACGACTGAGCAACTTCACTTTCACTTTTCACTTTCATGCGTTGGAGAAGGAAATGGCAACCCACCCCAGTGTTCTTGCCTGGAGAATCCCAGGGATGGGGAGCCTGGTGGGCTGCTGTCTATGGGGTCACACAGAGTCGGACACGACAGAAGCGACTTAGCAGCAGCAGCAGCCACAGCAGCACTCTTTGGGGCTCTTAGTTTCCCCACCAGGGATCAAACCTTTGCCCTAAGCAGTGAAATCACTGAGTCCTGTCCCCTGGACCAGACAGTGCTCTAAAGTTGTTTCAAAAAAAAAAAAAGAGAGAGAGAGAATTAGTTAACTTTCAGATCAGGCAGTATTTTAATGGCAAAGTTTGATTGGAGCCACATCGGTAGATCCCTTGGGTCTTTGTTAACTGTTACAGTGTACAGTTTTATTTTTTTACACCTCCATGTTGAAAAAGGAACTTTGATTTTAAAGTTTGCAGATGTTCTCTATCATTTATGTCCCATCCCTTAGATTAATTGAAAACCAAACAGCCAAAAGTAATTGGGTAGTATTTGAGGAATTGCAGGTTTATGGAAGTTTCAGATGAGCAAGTTAAAGAATTAAATGATTTGACTGAGGCCATCTGAAACAGCAGGTTTGGCATAAGAATTAGAAACTAAATAACCCTGAATTTTGTTTCTCAGCCTAAAAGCCTTTCTCTTCCTTCCATTCTTCATTGGCAAATTGTAACTTTTTCCCCCAAAGTACTGAAATTATCTGCTTCTCCAAGTCTTTTGAGCTAGTTTCTTTTTCTCTTTTGTGAATGAGGTGTTCTAAATGGCACATACAAGACTCATTAGAAACTCTTTTTATAAAATCTGCTATTTAAGAGAGGGACCCTCTATTGAAAAAAGTATCAATAGAACTGAAGTCAATAAAGGTATCAGTCAGATGAATGTGTTAGGAATTAAGGTTGAAGCTCCACCTGATGTTAGTCAAGTAAGCCACACTTCAATAAACCTGTTCCTGAGAAAGCTTCTGCTCTCAAATTGATCAATATTTTTTCTAGTTAAGTGAAGACATTTTTAAAATTTCCTGCTGTGTGCTACTGAGTACCTACTGAATGCAAAGTATACAAAAGATACAAAAGGATGCAACTCTCAGGGAGACTGAATAGAATAAATGACAAGTATTTTGGAAAGTAAGGAAAGCATAGAAGATGATTTTTTCTTGTTGTTCTGAATTGTTACTGAATCTTTACCTTTTAGCTTTTTTAAAAGTCTTTTTTTATTTGGCTGTGCTGGGTCTTCCTTGCTGGGCGGGCTTTCCTCTAGTTGCGGCCAGCGGGGGCTACTTTTTAGTTGTGGGTGCAGGCTTCTCATTGTGGTGGCTCTTCTTGTTGTGGAGCACAGACTCACGGGCTTCCGTACTTGTGACGCCTGGGCTTAGTAGCTGTGACGCGAGGGCTTAGTTGCCCTGCAGCACGTGGGATCTTCCCTGACCAGGGATCAAACTTAGTCTCTTGCATTGGCAGGTGGATTATTTACTGAGCCAGCAGGGAAGACCCTATCTTTTAGCTTTAAATTAATTCGTTTACCTCCTTTATTTTACTTATATTCCCAAGACTCTTGGTTAAATAATTTATAATTGTGATTTTAAGTGCATTTGAATACTAATTACTAAAAGGGTATGCTTGTTGAATTCTTTCATCATATGCATAATTTACTTGACTGTTTATTACGAGAAGTTGTGTGTATATGCATATATGTGTGTATATATAACATGCACACATCTCCAAATACATACACAGACACACAAATATGATTTTCTTAAATTGGGACAGCCTTTTCCATCATGTTTGCAAGCATCACTCAGTAATCTTAGGCAAGCCTATTTGGGCAGAGAGAAAGAAAACAATGGCAAATGAAAACTCCAATGTGATTATTTTTCCATTTGCATCACATCTCACATCTAAACAGACACTAGGGTGTTTCCTTGAGTCTAGCTGTGAACACTGAATATTTTTAGTTTCTCTTTAGAATTTGGAGACTAGATACTATCAGTAGGAAGTTGCTAATGGAAATTGATGCTTTTGCTTCTGGCCAAGCATACCACAGAGATCACGGAGGTAACGTCCAACCCATGCACAGAACATGACTTATAACAAGAAAGTCACCGCCAAGGGTAGATTAGATATCTGTGTAGAAACAAGCTCTAGCTAGATTGCCAGATACCACTGTGACCAAAAGTTGTTTGTGTCTGCAGAATTCTGAAAGAAAAGATCCACTGCAAGTTTTTACGTTTGTTATAATTTTCCATTAAGATTGTAACAATACCACAAAAATGTTTTGGTCGAAAACAAAAATCTGAAATCTTCTAAAAAATATGTCTCATATTACTGATGGCATTTGAGCCATGTCTCATCTGACTTGCCTGCCAGTCTTCCTCAATCCTTTGAGACTATTTTGAGACTGGATTACCCAATGCTTTAGCTTGAGCTCTCCCATTTTTTTTTTTTAACAATATCCTCTTCCAGCTATGTGACAGAATGGCTAGAAAGTTCTCTGTTAGCACTGTCTCCAGATCCTCTCCTGTGGTTTCTCTTGAACCTGTCCACTCCAAACTTCACTATTCCATACAGACAGCTGTGGTCAAGGTCGCCAGTGACCACTCTGTGTTCATCAGCCCTTTCTCATCTGATTTGCCAGCATTCAGCAGGCCGCGACTTCCTGTCCTTAAGACATGCGCTTCTCCTGGCTTCCTGGACACCTCTCCCTCTCTGCCCTCTTTCATTATCACCAGCCACTCCTCTTAGACCTTCTTTGTTGGTTCCTTCTCAGTTTCTCACCCTTAAACACTGGCCTCAGCACCCAGACCACTTCTGTTTTCAACGATGCAGTGCCCTCAGTGGTCTGATGGAGTCCCCTGGTACCCATTGTCACCTGTTTATTGTCTTAGTCAGCTCAGGCTGTCATGACAAAATACCATAGACTTGGTGGCTTAAACAATGGAAATGTATTTCTTCACAATTCTGGAGGCATGGGGGTCCAAGATCAGGGGGCCAGCATGATCAGGTTCTGCTGAGCCTCTCTTCCTGGCTTGCAGATGCCTTTCCCTGTTCCTCTGCATGGAGAAAGGAAGAAGGCAAGCTCTCTGGTGTCTCTTTTTATAAGGGCACTAATCCCATCATGAGAACCCCACCCTCACCCCCTTATCCAGGCATAATCACCTCCCACAGTCCCCACCTCCCAAAACTGTCATGTAGAAAGTTGGGACTTCAACATATGAATTTGGAAGGGGATACAGACACTCCATGCATAACCATGATGATGACCCTTCTGGCCCAGACCTCTCTCCTGAAGTCCCCAGATATATAGTTCATATCACTTATTTGGTACCTCAGACTTCTCAGGTGGCTTGGTGGTAAAGAATCCACCTACCAATACAAGAGACATGGGTTCGATCCCTGGGTCAAGAAGATCGCCTGGAGAAAGAAATTGCAACCCACTCCAGTATTGCTGCCTGGAAATCACATGGACAGAGGAGCCTGGAGGGCTATAGTCTATAGGGTCCAAAGAGTCAGGCAAGACTGAGCAACTGAGCGTGCACACACTTGACACCTCACCCTTAACAGGTCTAGAAATGAACTTCTAATTCCCCCAACCAAACCTACTTCTTCCAACATCAGTACATTGCAGCCCTTTCCTGTCAGTTGCTCACCTCCAACCCTGCCATTCTCCTTGACTCACTCCTCTTTTAAAAATCTCGTTCCGTATCGAGTCTTTCGGGAAATCCTCTTCACTCTGCTGTCAAACTCTATGCAGAAATCTGACTACTTTTTACCACCTCTAATACTCAGCCTGGGTCCAAACCACCATAATCTGTCCCCTGGATTATTGCCTTATGTTCTTGTGGTCTCTTCTGATATTAATCTTTGTCGCATGTAGTCATTTCTTAAAAAAGCAGCCCTGGTAAATAAATCTCACCTTGTCTCACCTCTGCACACAACCCTCTGTTGTTTTCCCAGCTCATGGAGAGTAAACAGTCTGCACGGTCTGACCACTTGCTCCCTTCCTGATCTCATCTCCATCCATTTGCCATCTCTGTCTTCTCCAAACGCTAGTCCTTTGCATGCCCCAGGCATGCTCCTGACCCCAGATTCCTCTCTCTCTTTGGATTGTTCTTCTCCCAGATTTCTTCACCCCGATATCTGTAAGCCTTGCTCCCACCCTTCTTTCAAATACCTTATCAGCAGGACATCCAACTACTGGGAATAAAATAGCAATCCACCCACTCCCACCCCACTGCTCTCTGCCCCCCACACCCTGTTTCATTTTACTCCCTGTTGTTTGGCACAGTCTCCACTCTCTCGTCTATGAGCTTATTGTCTATTGTACATCAGTGGAAACAGATCTCTGAGCTTATTACTGTATCCCCAGTTTAGAAGGCTGGCCAGCCAGCACATGCGGATACTCAATAAGTACTTGTAGAAGGAAAGAAATCTGTCTTTCACGGTACTGATTCTGCTGAAGTGAACACAGTGCTGCTGTTCTCAATCTGAAACAGCCCCAACGCTTCATAACCATTTCTCCCTAAAGCTTTCATTTCAGGATCAAAATAACAATTGAGTCTGCTTTTGCTTTTAGTTGTTTTAACCAGCGTAAGCATGCTGTGTAGGTTGAAGTACTTGTCCTATGGAAAGAGAACATGTCTGTGTTTCGCCCTTCTGGTATGCTTGTTTTAAAGCATAATGTTTATGTATCAGTTGAACTGTTATTATAGAAGATAAAGCTGAGAGAATGCACCGATGCTTGGACGTGGTAGCAACTTGGGTAGGGTCTTGTTTCTCCAGGTTACCTCCAGCCCAGGGGAGGGACTCTAAATGTCCAATGCATGTCGTGATGGGGCAGCCCAAAACAGCTTGCTCGATAAATTCTGTAGCTATTAAAGCAGGTAGAAGTGTTGTGGGCGTATTGCCATTCCCGAGGATTACAGTAAGAACACCAATGGTGGGACTTCCCTGGGGATCCAGTGGTTAGACCTAATTGCTTCCACTGCAGGGGCCACAGGTTTGGTCCCTGGTCAGGGAACTAAGATCCCACATGCCACACGATGCAGCTAAAAAAGTAGAAAAAGAATACCAACAATTGTTCTGATCTTGAGGCATTTAGGGGTGGGAAGGAACTGTTAACCTCTGAAAGCAGGGAGAAAGGTGATTGAGGATGAGTCTGGAAGCAAGGGCTGGGTTTTGCCCGCAGTGATGGGGAGATGGGATACAGATCTGAGCAGGCCACTTTGTCATCACGTCCCTCCCCACCCACTACTCCCAGGCTGCTTTTGCCACCCTCGGACATCTGTTCTTGATTGTGCTCGTGTGGTGGAGAACAGAAGCTGCTTTCAAAAGGCAGCACCGAAACTTCAAAGGGGCAAAGGGGAGGTGGAGGAAGTAGCTGTGTGTCACATCTCTGAAATGCCCTTCTGAAAGTACCACGGGACAGCAGAAGGTAAAGGTACGATAAAGTCCCTCGGGGTCTTTTGAGGACAGACTGGAAAGCTCAGCTCATCAAGCCCAGCCCTGGAGAGTCACGTCATGGGATCCAGTGCTCAGGGCCAGCCTTTCCTTACAGCCCCTGCAGGCTGGAGGCCAAGTGTCTGGGAGAGAGACCGTGGCCCCATCTCCTAACCCTCTTGCACCTGGTGTTCCACTGGCTGTATCTGTCTCCTTTCCCACTTGCCTGTAAAGCAAGAAACAACATATTATATAAGAATACCTCTTGCGGGACTTCCCTGGTGATCCAGTGGCTAAGCCTCCACGCTCCCAGTGCAGGCAGCCTGGGTTTGATCCCTGGTCAGGGTACTAGATCACATATTCCACAGCTAAAACCTGCAACCAAGACTTGGCTTGAAAGAAGGGAAGGAGGGAGAGAGGAAAGAAGGAAGGAAGGAAGGAAGAAAAAAAAAAAAGCTCTTACAGAGATTTACAAAGCTTTGTAAAGCCCCTTCTGTCCAGGACAAGTGCCATTTTTCAATGCCACTTTCATTTTTCAACCCAGGTTGGCACACTTGACTGCCAGATCCGTCTGCACCCATTCTCTCTTCTTTCTGACTCACACACCCTCACACACATGACTACAATCCTGAGCAACTGTCTGGGGCTTAGAGAAATGGGGACACTCTCCACAGCGCCGTCTCTTGAGACCTCCTTTGTCTCTTGAGACCTCCTTTATTCCTCCAGGCAGGGCTGAGAAGGACATTCCAGATCTCCCCATAGGGGCCGGGTGTGGAGAGGTCCAAAGACAGGAGACCCCAAAGAGGCTTCCAGAAGGGTCACACCCTCTGGCATGGGCCTGAGGACATGGGAGGAGCAGCCGAGTCGACACAGGGAGTGGAAGCAGGTGGGCGGCCAGGGCCAGGAACAGGAAGGGCCTCACCCACCTCGCGCTCCATCACTTGCCCACTCCAGGCTGGAGTCCGGCCGGATTTGTCTGGGAGAGTCCACTGGGCAGCTGGGGCCAGTTATGGCGGAGGGCACATGTACAACAGCCTGGAAAAGCCTGTTACAAATCTCAGAAGAATCCGATAGTAGCAAATAACAGAATAATCTGTGCATAACCATCATGGTAAAAATGTGAAGCTAAAACTGTCACCAAAGCAGTCCACCCGTGTGTACACCGTGGAGACACGAAAAACAGCTCAGCGTGACTCAGCTTTCCTGCCAGCATTCAACCAAAAATAAAATAAGTAAATCTCTGGAGAAGTAGAGGACCCTCGGGTACCCACATGTGTGAAGACCACTCAAAAACTAGACATAAAATCAGCTGTCAGTGGAGGATGCTATTCCTAGCTGATGTTCAGGAAACATCCTTCTTACTTCTGTGTCACACAGGAGCCTGCCTGGGGCAAGAACACAGAGGCTCCTACCCCCGTGTGTCTAAGTATTTTTAAAGCTGGAAATCAAGCTGACCCCCATCGGGGGAATATGTTCTAGCGTCATGCTTTGACCAGCATACCTTCGTAACAGTCTTTCAAGGCAGATTTGACTTTAGTATTTTTGAAATTCTCAGAGTTCTCTGCTTGACCATGAGGTGGAGGAGGTCTGCTTCACCCTCAGCCTGCAGCAGCCCAGCTTCCTTCTGATTCTCCCTCCATGTCTCTCTCTCTCTTTTTTTTTTTGTCACGCCATGGGCATGTGGGATCTTGTTTTCCTGACCAGGGATCAAACCTGTACTCCCTGCATTGAAAGCACAGAGTCTGCACCCCTCGGCCACCGGGGAAGTCCCTCTCCCACCAGCTGCTTTCACGTTTCGCTTGTAAGTGATGCTCACCTGCAGACACAAGCTCCCTGCACACTCCCTGCAGACGGTAGAGCCTTGGTCCCCCCCTCAGCACTTGGGGGTGCACACGCCGATGTTGGGGGTAGGGAGCAGCTCCAGAGTGTAGCCCCCTGGCACAGGCCTCTTTGTCACCTCCTCCTCCAGCCCCTTTCTCCATCAGGACTTTACACACAGAAGCCCTGCCCTTCCATCAGATATAACTGAACCACTCTGCTGCTATACTGCAGAAATTAACACAGCATTATAAATCAGTATACTTCAGTTAAAAAAATCATATCACAGGCATTGAGAGAAGCTGATGATTCCTCTGGGAGCTGGCAGGGGTTAGATCCTTTATGTTTCCCACGTGATGGAGCAAAGTCTTTTTTAAAAGCTTTGAAATGAAGGCCAGTGAGATGTGAATTCCCTGAACGGCCCACACCCTCTTTCTCACCACTCGGCACAAAACATTCTGAGCCTCCCCCTCAGGCACCCAGAAAGAAGCCGAGAAAACGCAGCCCCGAGGAGGACCAGCCGCTCAGCGCGTGCCGCACCCTCCCTGTCCATCACATTTCCAGCTGCTCTGCCTTCTCCACAGACCTAGGGGCAGAAAAGCCAGGAGGGAGACGCGAGTGTTGCCGGGTATTCATCAGTGGCTGCCTGTGCTCAGAACATCACCCTCCACTGACCGAAGTGCTCCCCGATTTCAGGTCCTATTACATGTGTGGGTGCACCAGGCCTGAGGGTGGCAAAGGCCAGCCGTTTGCAAAAGGATGGGTTTTTATCCCCATGCATTTCCATGAGGTGCTGGAAAAGTGGATGAGTCCCATGAGAGCCAAGAGACAGACAGAGACTAGAATTACTGGGGACAGGGACCCTGGCAGAAGGCTGGGCCTCAGAAGGAAACTAGGATGTGGAGTCCAGAAACGAGGGTGAGGAAGGGAAAGATGTAGGAAGAGGCGGCACCGAAGGCTCTTTGGAGTCCAAGCATTTCCACTTCAAGCTTTTAAAACATGAAGGTGATCGGTGGCTAGTGGGAACTCTCTGTAAAGTACCGGAAGCTCAGCTGAGTGCTCTGTGCTGACCTAGAAGGGTGGGAGGGGGGAGGTGGGGGGAGGGAGGCCCATGAGGGAGGGGATATCTGCATAATACATATAGCTGATTGACTTTGTTGTACAGCAGAAACTAACACAACATTGTAAAGCAGTTATAGTCCCGTTTTTAAAAACAGCATGAATTTGAAAACGTAGGAAGTCTGTCTGATGAAATGGAATCACAGCTGTGGGCCTACTGGCATTTGTTTACAACCTTAGTCATCAAAGGATGGTGTTAGTGTTCTGTCAGTCACGTGACTTTGGGTGTAAAAGTGTAACGCAGCAGCACAGTTCTCACTTACCCTGAAAGTTTCCTCTGGGAGTGGTTGATGATCCTGATGTTTACTGGCCAGAGAGGGAAAGAAGTTTGACCCATTACACCTCCCAAAGTCTTTTTCCCCCAACTCGGGGACCAGACAGGTGGTATCTTTTCAAGTAGGCTAATTTTCACGTAACAGTAGAAAATAAATTATAAATAATAAAATTCATAAATCTACATGTAACTTCTATAAAAACTATCCTTTCATACTGAAAAGTTTTTAAAGATATATTCATTCATCCAAAATAATTACTGGTTATTATTATGTAAAACACTAGTAATTTAACATAGAAGAAAATAGATTTCCAATTAACTCAGATGGTTTCTCACTAATGTCCATAATCTCTGGGCTTAAATCTGCTAATCAGTATGATTGAGAACCAGGCACAATGTTTAAATCTCCTACTGTATGGGATGGGGATATACATTTGATATATAGTGAAGTCTTTCTAATACTTTGTAAACGTTCTTTGGAAATTCTATGAAGTTGCACTTTTCATATCCCTAAAAGGCCAATTAATTTTTTTCTGGGGCCCTGATTATTATACTTTTATACATCTGTTCTTTAAGAAAATCTTCTTCCTTTTGTGGCCTTTACTCTTTGGTTCTATATGATGGAACTTCTGGACCCACTTTTAAAATCAAAAGCCAAGGAAAACTTCCATATTTCCATAACTGCATCCAGGTTTAAGCTCCTAGGTCAGATCTGGACGCTTTGTGGATGAAGCCCTATTTAGATAGTGTTAGATCTTGATTTTACCATATAACAAACTGATTTCGTCTTTAATTTGGGGGATGGAAAAAGTACAGAAATACAATAATATAATAGACATTACCAAAAGTAAACATACGTGTGTTCTCTTGAACTCTTTAAAGTTCTCTTTAATTCTTAAGTTAATGTATTTTCTAAAAATTATGAATGGGTTTTAGATTTTTCTTAACATTTTTCTGACATTGTTAAGATTATTGTGGTTTCCCTTTGCTTATTTATTATTGCAGGACATGTTAGTAGTAGATTTTCTAGTGTTAGGTTATATTTACATTCCTGAGATGAACTCTTCTTGGTCATGATGTATTTTTCTCATACATTGCTAGATTTGCACTGCTAATGTTTAATTAAGAGATCACGTTTAAATTTGAAGTCTTCCCTTTCATGACTTTCCTAATATCCAGGTGAATACTAGCCTTATAAAATGAGATGGTCTGGCAAAGTTTAATTGAACCAGCAGTTCACCCTAAGTGTAAGAAAGAATCCAGTTTCAGTTGTAGTATACCCATAGTTACAATGCTTCTCGCTGCATTTTCTTATAATAAGTCTTGCCTTAATTGTTTAGTAACCTTTAAGGTTGAATGATTGACTCGGTTGCTGTCCCCGCAGGTTCTGTAGTGACTGCGCAGGAAACTTGCTAGTCAAGTTTCTAACTATCCACATAAGAGGGCAGTAAGATCCATTGGGAGTCATGAGGATCGTGGCACCAGGAATCAGCGTCTTAGACGTTCATTAGCTCTTTAGCTCTGCTTGAATTCCAAAAATTATCAACACATATTAGTGTTTTTTAGAGAAATGCTTTGGGATGCTCACTTCAATGGTATTATCATTTCTCTTGAGTCCCAACTGTGCCAATATGTCTGGAACAAAACCAAGTTAACGGGTTAAGTGCCGGTGATGCCATTACTAATACTCCATGTCAAGAACAAGTGCCTCCCAGAAGAATGTCTGTCCAGTGCCTACTGTCACTCAGGTTGTTGGATGGGCAAGACTCTATCATATTTAATTTTAAATAAATAAATGTGTGTGTGTGTGTGTGTGTGTGTGTGTGTGTGTGTGTGTGTGTGTAGAGAGAGATACTTGGGTGCCTCGGGATCTTTGTGTGTGTGCATATATATATATATATATATATACAGTCAGAGAGATACTTGACCCCTCGGGATCTTTGTGTGTGTGTATATACATATATATATATATAGAGAGAGAGAGATACTTGGGTGCCTCGGGATCTTTGTGTGTGTGCATATATATATATATAGAGAGAGAGATACTCGGCCGCCTTGGGATGTTTGATTCGAGGTATGCAGCTTCTCTCGAGTCATGGTGTGTAGTCTAGTTGCGGCATGTGGGCTCGTTTCTGGATCTTGGTTCCCAGAACAGGATCAAACCCAGGTCCCCAGCCCTGGAAGGCAGATTCTTAACCACTGGGCCACCAGGGAATTCCCTACAATATTTAACTTTTATACATGGGTTGCTCCACAGTTATGACTCTGTAAGTGATAGTCACTCAGTCGTGTCTGACTCTTTGCGGCCTCATGGACTATACAGTTCATGGAATTCTCCAGGCCAGAATACTTGAGTGGATAGCCTTTCCCTTTTCCAGGGGATCTTCCCAACCCAGGGATCAAACCCAGATCTCCCACACTGCAGGCGGATTCTTTACCAGCTGAGCCACAAGGGAAGCCCCATGACTCTGTAAAGCACAATCTAAATTAGAATTCCTCTTAAAATTGCTGTAGCAATTTTTCAGTCCCTCATTAAGACTCTCCAGAGGGTCTCCCATAGTTGCCTAGTGTAGAAGATAAATCAGTTAAAAGACTTTATGGAGTCTTGCCTTGGCTTTAAATATCACATGTCTGAAAGACATAAGAAAATATCTGATTGATGTCATCCACCTCAGATACCTCAGCAAAGATTTGGTCTTTACCTAAATCAAAGTAAAATCTGGGAGTAAAGTTATTCCAGAAAAAAGGAGCATCCAGACTTTCCATGGAGAATAATTTTTCTGTTATAATTCTTTTCTTTGCAAGACAGAGCTTGCCGTCTTGCTTTGTCCCCTACTTGCAAAGCTATTCCCTAGGACGAGGCGTGGCAGCGTGAGTCCTCTCACGATGTGAAACGTTTCAGACATCAGGGGCCATGCTAGCGTTTTTCAAGGAACACATGTGGCCTGGTCTTCAAATTGCTACTGTGTCTGAAACAAAATGTCAGCTGGTGTCAGATTGAATTGTTAAGGTCTAGATAACAGGGTCATTTTATGGAACCACTATGTGGGTTAGAACACAGAGCGTGATCCATGGTTTACCATTGTACCTCCCAGCCCTGGCATGGTGCCAGGCACAAAATAGGGGCTGTTCTCTTGAATGAATGAAGCCATTTCAGTGCATTACACTTCTTGTTATTCTTTTTATTTCCACCTTTTATTTTCTTAATAACTGATTTTTTTTTTTAAGTTTTTCGCCATACTTTGCACTATGTGGGATCTTATTCCCCAGCCAGGGGTAGCACCCATGCCTCCTGCAGTGCAAGCATGGAGACTTTTAAATCAGAGGACTCTTAAATTCAGTCTCTTAAGGATATGCCACGACATTAACTACCCTGGAATCTTTCGCTTATTTTAAATACCAATGTCTTCCCTATTTCAGATACCAATTTACATTCTGCCAGCTCCACTGAAAGTTTAATACGTTCCCCTCCTGTGGCCCGTCTCTTCTGTCTTGAAAAATTACCCAATTAACTGAGTAGGAACCCTAATTGGCCAGTCTCTTTAGATCTGTGGTAGTTACTTTTTAAGATGATCAAATCAAAGCATTCTAATTGAGAAAATGTAAAAAATATAGAAAATCTTGATGAAGAGGACATCACCCATGAACTTAACCACCCAAAGACAACCTCTCTGGACATTCATCAAATCGGTAGACTTAACCATGAACCTGGAGAAACCAAGGTTCAGGCCCTTATAAATCAATAATTACTTTCATAGTGAATTTTTTGTTTCTAACTTTGTAGTCTTATTCTTAAGGAGTCAAAATTGTCATAAGCTTCAGGCCCCACAAAACTTGGGTCCATCACTGCCATTAGATACTTAATTGATTTTTAAAAAATCTGGTTCCTTTCTGTTTCATAATACAACTTTTTTCCATTGCCATTTTCATTTAGAATTCCTTTTAGTAACAGTGTAGTGTTACAGTGAGTGGATGTGTGGCAGATGAATTGATTTATTAAGTGAATCCTGAATCCTCTAAGTTGGAATCCACTCCCCCGCCCTGACCCCCTCCCCACCACCGTTATTCTTCGAAAGGATGCTTTATTGAGCATCCTGGTAAATACATCTTTGTGCATAATGTGTAGAAGTGGCTCAAACCATACGTATATTGGGGGGCTCTTGATGCATACTGACAAATAGCTCTTTGGAGAAGTAACGTCAACTTACTTTCCCAACAGTGGTATGTGAGAAAACTCACTTTCTCATGTCCTGTCAGCGATATTTATTGTACTGTGAAAGCCTCTGCTGGGACTTCCCTGATGCCCCCGTGGTTGAGTATCCACCTTGTGATGCAGGGGACACAGGCTTGAAACCTGGTTGGAGAACTAAAATCCCACATGTCTCAGGGCAACTAAGCCTGTGTGCTACGACTGCTGAGCCCAACCGCAGCAGCTAGAGAGGCTGCCTGCCGTGAAGAGATCCCACTTGATGCAGCTAAGACCCAAAGTAGCCAAACTACAGTTTTTGCTAATTTCATGAGGCTATCTTTACTTTAATAATCATATTTTTTTCTTATTAAACTGAAAACTGTTAGTTTTCCATCAGAAAGTACTCTTAACAGCTCTTTATTTTTAAGGCATTAGCCATTTGCCATTGTTACAGTGCATGTATTGATTTGCCTACATTGAATTTGGAGAAACCAAGGAATTGAGGTCATTTGGAGTTGTCGCCATCATCTGGCTGTGAAAAATGCTATTTAGGGGAGATTGTAGAAGGCATTCCAGAAGGCAGGCACACATCAGATTAAGTTGGCCACGTTACAGGAAGAATCCAATTCATTTCAGCTAAAAGATGTTTGAGCAGCTAGTACACACCTAATAACTTACTATATATTACCCTCTGATGAATATAGCTAATTGTAATGCAGAATTAAAAGCCATGTGTGCAATTTCAGTAAGACGTATTAGAGAAAAATTCTTAAATAGTTAATGGAAAAGTGCTGGAGGAGTGTTTGGGAAAGTGACTCAGAGGTAGAGTGTGTGCCAAGCAAAGAAGTGGCGAAAAGTCCTCCAAGCGGATGACCCAGTATGGAGAGTGGGCGTGCTTGATAGTCACGGAGCAGCAGGCTGTCCAGCACAACTGTGATGGTGCCCAAGGAATGGGGCATGATCTGGGGTTAATGGGGGAGAAGCGGAGGTTGAGGTCTCTTTTAGTTGGTTTGGGGTGCTGTGACAAATTACCCAAGACAAAGTATCTAAAACAACAGTGTATTTTCCACTGTTGCAGAGACTGGGAAGTTCTAGGTCAGTGTCTGGGGAGGACCCACTTCCTGGTTTGCAGATTGCTATAGTCTCACTGTGTCCTCACAAACCAGAGAGCAGAGAGAGAAAAGAAGCTCTTCCATGTCTCTTCTTCTAAGCGTGCTATTCCTGTGACGGGGTGTTGAGGGGTGCACCCTCAGGACCTAATCACCTTCCAGAGGCGCCACCTCCACATACCATCACAGTAAGAATTAAGGTTTTAACATGCATTTTGGAGGAACACAAATATTCAGTTCATAGCGAGGTCACACAGTACAAATCCTTACATCCTATTCGAAGATAAAGAACATTTTGGAAGCTATCCCAAACTCTGGAACGGATTCTGAGATTCAGAAGATTATACAGTGTGTGACACCACATGACCTGCCAAGTGCATTTTGTTTTTTACAACATGTCACCATAAGCTGTTGGTGACAAACGGACTTTCCCTTTGTAGAGCCGTTGAGATGAAAGAGCCCTTGAGGCTTCTCAGAAGGTCCACAGATACTGTGGGGTTCCTTCCAGCACTCCTGCTTATAGGGCTCTGGGCCTTGCTCCACTCCCCCTAGCACGTGGATTATTTCTGACCACGTGTCATCGTTTACTTTGGTAGATTTCAAAATAGGAATCTTTTTTCCAAGCTGCCCCCATCATGCTTCCACATCTTCCAGCAGATGGTCAGGCTAAAAGTGTGAGGACAGCTAAGATGGTCCTAAGAGGACAGTTGGAGGAGATGGATGTAGCTTAATGCAAAATTTTAGAGGCTGTGTGCTTCCAGGGAGAACCGTGGCTTCTGTGGCTTGACCAAATGGGATATATAAGTTAGTTAAGCAATTTTACTACCTGCAACTTGAGGTGAGTTACCTGGACCTTCCGAACTTCTTTTTCCCTTTCTGTGAAACAGGGGCATCACAGCAATCTCAGAGATGCTAATTCCGTGAAATTACACAGGTACTGTTTCTGACACAGAGCAGACATCCTGTAAATAAATGTATTTCCCCGGTCCTCTTTCCTTCTTCATAAAAAGGGAACTTCTCATCCAAAGTCCTTCAGACTTCCTCTAAATCTGGAGCAGCCAGCCCTCACTCAGAGGGAGGGCAGAATGCCAGGGCATGCTGAATCCCACCACTGTGCCAACAAAACGCCACCATAGATTAAGAGTTCCTTCTGAGTTTAAGCGTTTCTAAATACCTTTCCTGAACTGAGAAGGCAGGCTGAACCAAGTGTAAAAAGACTGCTCTCCTCTGTTCATAAAGGCATCTTTTCCATCTTCTCCGGATTTTCATGATCTGTAACTGGACTTGTGTACCCAGCTGGCAGCCGCGCTAGCCAGACCCTGAGGTAACCATAGTTCAGGCCCAATTTTTTTTTTCCTTTTCCCTCAGAGTAGCCTGCAAATTCTATTTCAAGCACATACACGTACAGAATGCAGATGTGGGAATGAAAACCAGCCTCTTCTGGGAGGAATAAGGCTGTGATATCTGACTGTAGGAAGGCCACAAGTGGTCCTTGAACAGGGGTCCCGCCCAGGCATGGTTGAGGCCCAGACCTCAAACATGGTTCTGGCCTTCGGATATGACATTAGCAATCACATGGAGAGTCGCCGCATCTCCTGTTTGGGGCAGAGACGTTGCACAATCTATGGTCAGACAGGCTTGAAAGGGTTTTTTTGTACTCTGCAAAATGTGTAGCAGTGTGGAAGTTCTGGAAAACTAACTCCTCGAAGAAGCTGAAGATCAAAACAGTGATGGAGAAGATGCTTACGCTTGTGTGAAAGGACTCCTCTGATCAAGGAGATGGCCGCTCAGAATGTGCTTCTCGTGTGTGTCCGAATCAGGAGCGAGATTCCTACGTCATGCAGCAAAAGCTCTTACAGCCCGAACAGATCCCCAAATCAACATTCCTTTTGGATGCCTAGTATTAATAAACCATTCATTCATTCAACAAACACATATTAAGAACCTACTACATCACAAGTTGTATCACAAGTCTTAATGATACCAAGGCAAACAACAACAACAAATAACATCTTAGAATCCCTGGGACTTCCCAGGTTGTTCAGTGGTTAAGGTTCTGTGCTTCCAATGCAGGGAGCCCAGGTTCAATCTCTGGTTGGGGAACTAACATCTCACATGCTCCCCAGCTTGACCAAAAAAAAAAAAAAACCCAAAACTTGTTTTTTTTTTAATGAAAAAAAAAAAATCCCTGGTGGTCCAGTGGTTGGGACTCTGCACTTTCATTGCCGAGGATGCAGATTCAATCCCTGGTCATGGAGCTAAGATCTTGTAAGTTGTGCAGAACGGCCAATAAGTAAACAAACAAATAAAAAGGAGACCAGAGGAATTATTTAAAAAAAAAAACAACTCTAGTCTCATGAAGCTTCTATTAAAAAAAAAAACAACAGAATTTCTGGACTTCCCAGCTAGTACAGTGGAGAAGAATCCACCTGCCAGTACATGGGTTCCATTCCTGGTCTGGGAAGATCCCACATGCCACAGAGCCACTAAGCTTGTGTGCCTCAGTCACTGAAGCTCGTGTGCTTAGAGCCCATGCTTCAAACTAGAGAAGCCCCTGTAATGAGAAGCCTACCTACCTCAACTAGAGAGGAGCCCCCGCTCGCCTCAACCAGAGAAACCTCAGGCACAGCAGTGAAGACCCAGCACAGCCGGAAACTAACAACAGAAAAACCCCCAGCCCCGTGAAGCTTCCATTTTGATAATTAATACTAGTAATTGTGCATATATGGATTAAATAGTGAAAAACTCTCAGGAACAGAAATGAAGCAGGAGTTGCATGTATGAAATATGAGGCAGAAAGGGTGCTGAAATTTGGAGAAGGGGGTGAGGGAAAGCATGGCTGGGAAGCTGACTTGAATGAAAGACGTGATTAATGGTTTGGATAAATATAGACCTAGATAGAAAATATTTCTCCCGGATTTTCGAGACCATTTCTCCATTGTCTTTGGTTTCTGGGCTGCTGTTGAGAAAGCGAATGCCCTTCTGACTCCTGCTTCTTCCTTTGTGACTTTGCTTCCCGCCCCCTGGGAACTTGTAGGAACCTCTGTTTTCCCTCTGCCATCTGGAATGCCTCAGTGCCAAGCCTGATTGCCTTTAGCATTTCACGAACCTTTTTTTTTTTTTTTTTTGGCCATGCCTTGCAGCATTCAGGATCTTAGTTCCTTGATCAGGAATCGAACCCATGCCCCTCTTTATCAGAAGCTCTGAGTCTTAACCACAGGACCACCAGGGAAGTCCCTCCCTCATGAACCTGTTCAGTCTCCAACCTAATGTCTTCAGTTTGGAGAGACAAAAAAAATTCTTATAATACCTCTGAAAAACTGCTCTGTATTTTTGACCTCCTTACCTAAGTCCCCATTTTTAGGAATTGAGAGGCTCTGAGGTAATTCTGTCTTTTTCTTTTATTGGTTCTCACCCTTTTCCCATCCCTTAGTCTTTTTTGGTGCCCTTGTTGAGATTTCGTCAACTTTTTCTTCTCCACTGAGTTTGTCATTTCTGTTCTCATGGTTCCCAGAGCTCGCTCTTGCTCTCCAAATGTTCCTCCTTTCTCAGACTGTCTCATCGCTTCTGAGTTTCTGTTTTCTGTTTGTTTCTAACATGAAAGAGGCTTTATGAAATGTCTGGTAATCCTTGCTGGTCTGTTCATGCATAAGCAAAGCATGGTTGTACTCCCTGGAAGCTCTTGTACGTGGCCTGGGCTGCTTCGTGATGGGATGACCAGATAGAATCAGAATCTTACCCTCAAAACTCTGTTGGTCTCCCCTCAGAGGACAGTCAGCTTTCCTCCAGGGCTTCCTCCAGTTTCCTGACAGAGATGTCAGCCCTGTGCCAGAATTCTGGCAGAGGGGACCTCACACACCTTCCCCTGTCTGGTGAGCCAGAATCCAGTCCACTGGCTCCTCCTCTTTCAGTTTCTGCTGTGGATTTGTGGAGTTGCTTGGCTGAATGGGATGGAAAGGTGATGGGGAAACTTGTTGCTGTTGAAGTATAGTCGCTAAGTTGTGTCCGACTCTTTGCAACCCCGTGGACTATAGCCCGCCAGACTCTTTTGTCCATGGAATTTCCCAGGCAAGAATACTGGAGTGGGTTGCCATTTCCTTCTCCAGGGGATCTTCCTGACTCAGGGATCAAACCCACGTCTCCTGCATTAGCAGGAGGATTCTTTACCGCTGAGGCACTAGGAAAGCCGCCCAGGGAAAGTGTGCTGAGCCATTAAAAAATTTCAGTCAGCCCTCAAGCTTTCCAAGCACTCTGCATCCCTACCTTCAGGGGGATCTGGCGCCTCATCTCCTGAGCTGCTCCTAGCCCTGCAGTTCAGCAGAGTTCTGTGCCTGAAGACCTAGGTGTCAGCTTTCTGTGGTCTGCTATTGTTTTCTCCCTCACCCCCTTGATTCTTTCATTTATGCTTTTTTAATTCTTCATCATCATCTGAATGGAATGTCAGAAGGAGATCGAAATAAATCAGTTGCATGAGCTGTTGGATTTAACCACAAGTCACAGTCTATTTTCTTTTGAGTCTCTCCTGCCAGCGAGTTACTCCAGTGGTACTGGGAGAGGGCCTCAGTAGATTCCCACAGGAAGTGGGATTCAGATTCAACACCGGGATCTTCCACTCCCCGCCTCAAGTCACCTGTCTCTGAATAACAAGTGCCCCTAAACATAGTGACGGAAAACAGCCACAATTAGGTATTTGCTCGTGATTCTGCCATTTGGGCAGGCTTTCCGGGGAGGGTCTTGTTTCTGTTCCACGTCAGCGGGCACAGCTCTCCTGAGGCCCAGGGTTCCCCCTCAAGCTGGTGCTCCCACATAGCTGGCCGGTGGTCCTGGCTGGAGAATGGTGCCTGGTGGGGGGTACCAGTCAGGGCTTCCAGTTTTTCCTTCATGTGGCCTCCCAGCATGGCTCAGTTAGACTCCACAGAAGTTTGGTTCTGTGAGGATGTAGACAAGACCATGCTCCACAGGAAGACAAGCTCTCACATGCAAACATGTGTCGAGCCTCCATTTTGCATCACACTTGCTGGTGTCTCATTGGCCAAAGCGACTCACGTGGCCAAGCCTAGCCTCCAGGAGGACTACACTCCACAGGGAATGATGGCTGGGGGGCCTGGTTCACAGGGGCCACATGCCCCCTGGAACTCTAAGATGCTATCATCCTGTGCTCGTGTGGGTGTAACTGATTTTTTTCCATTTTCTTTCTGACACATTAGGACACCAGACTCATGTAGATATGTTCTTTTGGCAGAAACATTCAATATGTAGTAAAGCCCCAGAAATATTGTAGCATTTCCACTTCAAGGACATTGCTGGATGGACTATAAAGACTTAAACTAGGGACTCCCCTGGTGGTCCAGTGGTTAAGACTTCACCTTTTAGATGCAGGGGGTGTAGGTTTGATCCATGGTCTGTAGCTAAGATCCCACATGCCTGGAGGACAAAAAACCAACACATAAAACAGAAGTAATATAGTAACAAATTCAACAAAGACTTTAAAATAGGTCCACTTCAAAACAAATCTTAAAAGAAAGACTTTATGTCACTGGCCTGTTGGCTATCATGATTGTGTCCTCTGTTAAAGACTTGAAGGGAAGAAATTCACCCAGTGGAGTCAGATTCCTAAGTATACCTTTCAAGGGAATTAAATATTGTGTTTTGCTTTAGGCTACCAAGGGTTAGCTTCTTGTCCTTTGGTTTTTAAAATAGTTAAAAAAACGAGCCTCTGTAACACCTGCCTCAGCTCTAAAGAATAAGGTATTTACATCATAACCAGAGAGTGTGTTTCTTGAAAATTCCAAGATCACACTTCTTGTGAGTGCCTTTTTGCAAGCGCACCTGGCACATTCCTGCCTGCAGTAAGATGGAAGTGGCTTAGCTTGTGCTGTGTGTCTGTGTGTCTGTAAGTCTTGAGCTGCGATTGATAACTGTGTCCGTCTTGTGTGCAGGGGTTCTTTATCTCCAGTACGGAGATGAAACCAAGCAGCTCAGGATGCCGAACGAAATTACAAGTGCAGACACAATCCGTGCTCTCTTCGTAAGTGCCTTTCCACAGCAGCTCACCATGAAAATGCTGGAGTCGCCCAGTGTCGCCATTTACATCAAAGATGAAAGCAGAAATGTCTATTACGAACTGAATGATGTCAGGTAAGCGGTGACGTCATATGTGTCCACCATCTTACACTGACAGTTGCTGCCAAGTCCCCATCTCTCCATGTCTCAGTGAAGACAGCACGGCTGTCGTCTTAATGAGCAGGTTTACCTTATCCAGGTGTGAATCCACTGTCTGGTTTTCTAGAATTCACTGACAAAGATTGGTTTACAGAGGTGAACACAGACTTCTCCCACACAGATCTTTGCAGGTTACATCTGAAAAGAATGGAAAAACTGAGCCAGTCCACTGTTTATCATAAGAGTTAGGGAAGCGATGGCCCAGGAAGGTCATATGAGTAGAGGGTTATACCTACAGGTGGAACTTAACCAACTCCTTTTCAAGTGCTCTTGTTCTCACACACGGAGCCTGTGGACATTTTAGGTAATGATCCCACTGGGCCATAAATTACGTGAATGAGTTAGAATAAAAGCAATGGACGCAATGCTATCGTCCATAAGAAAGGAGGCCAAGAAGCATTCTCCTTTTCTTGTGTTTTAAATAGTTGGCCTTTGCTAAAGGATTCCACTTTCCAAGTGGGCTTTCTCCAGGGCTCCTAGTATAATAGGGAAAAGTGAAAGTGTTAGTCTCAGTCATGTCCAGCTCTTTGTGACCTCCATGGACTCTGGACCACCAGGCTCCTCTGTCCATGGAATTTTCCAGGCAAGAATACTGGAATGAGTAGCCATTCTCTGCTCCAGGGGATCTTCCCAAACCCAGGGATTGAACCTGGGTCTCTCGCATTGCAGGCAGATTCTTTACCATCTCAGCCACCAGAGAAGTCTACCCCTAATATAAGAAGATGTACTTTAAAAGGAGGCTAAAGGGATGCCTACTGTGGCCAGTGGCACAGAAAGGGAAGCACTTTACCAATGCCAGTAATGTTATGTCATGAAAAGAAGGGACCATCTGAGCCCTTCTTGCCAAACAAGCCTGAGAAACAGGACTGAAATCAACCCAAATGAGCTGTCGCTAGTATAGCCATTAAATATTTTAGAGCTGAGAAAAAGATTGAGTGATTCATCCAGCCCTTTCATTTGATGGGACCAGAAACTCAGATACTTAAGAGTTAAGACTTACTCAAGATCACGCAGCCAATTAGTGTCTAAGCCCAGCCCCAAACCTGACTGTCCACATTCTTGATCAGAAATTGTTTATTCCCTCAGAATGTTCTCCTCTCAACTCATCTGGGCCCCAAGTCGGTTTCTCTGGGTCCCTTCCTTGTGGGGATAGCAGACTGTCCTGTTTCTTCATCATGGAATTAATAAGAGCTGCTTTTTAAAAATATGCCTCTAGTGCATAATAAATTTCTAACAGTGATCAGAAATGACACATTTAGTCTTGTACAAAGGTGTATGAGTAATTTAGAGCTTCCAACATTTGACACGTGCCCCTAAGGTATAGGTGTTATGTCTGTTGCCCAACCTTTCTGTTTTTTAAAACATGTTAAAATATTCATGGGTATCAGGAAATTCATGTTTGTGTTTTGACATAAATTATTAATCAAGCTGCCATCAAAAAATATCCTTAATGTACAAAGCATAAACTTAACCATGAAGTAATCACGCAATATTTAGAGTATATTTGCAGTATATACTCCAGTATACTGAAGTTCCAATACTTTGGCCACCTGAAGCGAAGAACTGATCATTGGAAAAGACCCTGATGCTGGGAAAGATTGAAGGTGGGAGGAGAAGGGGATGACACAGGATGGGATGGTTGGATGGCATCACTGACTCAATGGACATGAGTTTGAATAAGCTCTGGGAGTTGATGGTGGATAGGGAAGCCTGGCGTGCTACAGTCCATGGAGTTGCAAAGAGTTGGATATGACTGAGTGACTGAGCTGAACTGATACTTGCAATAAGATAATCTCATGTAGTTTTTTTTTTTTAACATGGATGTGCTGCTTTAAAACCGTCTTCTTGAATTTTTGCAGTTTGAGAAATTGAGGAGAAAGGAAATAATAAGTACACATGAAACTACACAAGACCACTTTTGATTGTGGAGTCCAAGGCTGATGAAATTATTGTAAACAGTTGGACCCCACTGTCTTGCAGCTCAGGCAATTTTTATAGTACGAGTCACGATTTCCTAGACATGAGTTTTTTTCCTAAGCCTCAAAGTATGACTACTAAGACTTTCTTTGCACTTTCTTTGGGGTTATTGTGATGTAGTCACAAAAAGAGAAATGAGAGGGAAGACAAAAAGGAAAAGGTTCCCCAAAACTTCCAAACTGAAACGGTCCTTCTTGATGCAGATTCAGTTGATAAAACAAAGCAGCACTTGAAAGAAGTGATTGCTTTAAATGTTAATAATTTCAGTTTGTTTCTATCTGCAAAAGTGATGTTCTCATTGATTCTTAGGCTGCAGTACTGATAACCTGATTTTTAAAAAATCTCATTGAAAATGTGTAAGGGGAACATCATTGGTTATAAATTTGTCTATAATTTTACTTTTCAGAGTGTTGATTTACATATGAAAACCGATCTAAAAATATTTAAGTGGACCTAAAAATATTTAAATGTCTTCATTTGGTGATGAATATACTATTAGGCAAGATTATAACATATATATCCTTTCAAAGAATTATTATTCTTTGCTTTTTTTGCATAAAATCCCTCCAGTATATTTTATTTAAATGGTAGAATAAATTTTCACTATCAGCATTAAATAGAACCTTGCCTGCCCCTTCTCCTATCAAGGGGAAAAAAAATGTAGCGTGTACATTTTACCTGAAGACATTGGCTTTAATATTCTAAACCCAGAGACAAATTTCATTCACGCCCAGTATTTCTGAAGTGAGGGTATATTTGTTAAACATTTGGAGCTTTCATCATGGTGTTGAGTTCTCCATATTTTCCTTGGGGAAATGCTACCGAGAGTTTAGGTTGAAATTCTGTGTTGTAAATGTTGCCATGGCAAACGTAAGCTGGGCCTTTTCTGTTGGTTCATCTTGGATGAACATGTTTCTAAATTAATCATAAACCAACCTCCTGCGTTTTAAATACCTTCAGAACCACATGAAGTTTTTTTTTTTCTCATGGCTTAAGTAAGGTTTTCAGTTTCTTCTCGTTGTCACTTGGAACTTTGACCCCCGTGCGCAGGATGAGTTCCTGCAGTGAATCCCCACACCCTTTCCCTCTGTGAACTTTTCCCTTCCTAGTCACTCAGCCTCTTAACAAGGACCACACGCCTCCCCTTAAGCAGACATCTAAGGAGTTGCTTGAAATGTGGAGCAACGGTACAAGCTGGGGCTAGTCACCGCTTCAAAGCAAACACTGACAGATATTTGATGGAAGGAAGCAAGACTAGTCCAAGGATCCTCCAGTTCATTGAAAACAAAAACACAAGCCAATCATCCCGGTGATTGTGATCGGCCCACAATACGTGTGGCTGCACCTGGAGGAAAGGAATGTGTCTTCCTGCACCAGATTCCCTGAGCTCACCATGCCAGCCCTGGCAGGCATCACAGTGTAGACAGGGCTGAACATGCCTGGGGGAGCCTCTTTGCTGATGAAAACTGAAGGTGGAGGGCGAAGGACGTCGTAGCTATTTGTAAGCTCTTAAATAATTTCAAGGTAGGCTGTCAGTGAGATGTGGTTCTGTCCTTTGCTGCAGTCTGATTGACTCTAGAGTTTCTAAATGTTGGATTCCAAGGGAGAGACAAACCAGGGGAAGAATTTATCTACTGCTTTTTCTGGAATTCAACTTATATGTAGAACAGTATTTTTTTAAAGTCTATTATGGAAGGGAAAAAAATCATAAAGATACCAGTTTTGATCTTTTTTGGTACTTTTTTTCTGGACTGCAAATACCTTTTCTTTCCCTGGCTATAGGTGTTCGGAGGAAAAAAGCATTTTTCGTTTGCATCCATTCATGAGATAAGCAGAAAACCAGGTGTCTGGGCAAAGTAAACAATTAAACATTTAAATATTAACCAAATCCCTTTGAACAGGTTGTAAATATGGGAACTTTATTATTTCATGAAGTGTTAGCTTTCCTTGCTCAGAATCTTGAAAGAAGGTTTGTGCTACCTGATATTTATGGGCGGAGAGCTACGGAGGAAGAGTAATACTTTCCTGAGGAATGGGGGCGGTGGGAGAAGGAAAGAAAAGCTGAAGTCATTTTTCTCCTTTGCCTTATTTATCTTTGCCTATTTTTACGGTAAAAGAACTTTTTGTCTGGTTGATTGCACACAACGGCTGGATTGTCTGTAGATATCTTTTACTGGATTCTTATGAGTAGATGAGAAGGAAATGGCCACCAGAAGGCTCCTTTCATCTGCCATAGTTATTGATGTTTTTGATTCCAGGAACATTCAGGACAGATCCCTTCTCAAAGTGTACAACAAGGATCCTGCCCACGCGTTCAACCACACACCGAAAACTGTGAATGGAGAGATGAGGGTGAGTGTTCCTGTTCTATTTTTACTTTAATCCTATGGGTCGAACCATCATCCCACCTCTGGCATGTGGTCCTGGTGTGATCACACTGAAACACCAGGTATGCGGGGTTCTTAACTACTCTTCTTTTGTCTAATAACATTGTTTGTTGGTAGAGAAGTCAGATTCCCTCATTATTTGGAGTAAGAGGGTTCAGGCAGGGCTTGACACATGCTAATTCATCTCTAAGCATGGAATTTAGTTAGGTCCTCACTCCAAAGGGGTCCTGAAGATCTGTATGTGAAAGGGTTCTTGGTCTGTAATAAATTAACTTACTCAGAGGATCTCTTGCTATTTTTTTTCCTCCATTTAAAGCAAAACTGACATACCAATGACAGCAAAACCTGTGCACAACTGCATGCAGAATCTATTAATATCTTTCTATCAGCTATTCTAAGTCCCAGAATTCCAATTATTGAATAAATTCTTCACTTTCTAATTCAGGACTGTTTGCTGTTACGACAGCAAATAGTGTTAAATATTATCAAATGTCACCTGCATGGTGTTGAGGGCAAAGTACAAAAATCTGCATGTTTTGTGAGCTAAAATTCTCTAGATTTAGAGCATTGTAGAATATTCAGAGCACACAGGCATGTTTTGAAGAATAAAGCACAGGGAAACTGAAAAGGCAGATTGTAAAATCGCACTAATACAAGTCTATTTGAATGGGATTGCATTTCTAACAGTAATGCTAGTGCTACCTTCCTCTGCAGTGAAAATGAGCAGCAAAAAAAGATTCACTTCTCCAGATGCACCTCCACCTCCCCACCCTATCCCCCACCCCCAAATTTAGAACATGCCTCGACATTTTCTATCATCCTTTCTGACGATTAGCACTGGATGCTGGAGTTTAACTAGAAAGAAAAAGGAAATGATTAGGTTTTGTTGCCAAAGAAACCCAGGCACTGCCTGTCCTAGAATTGCAGGAGGTTTCTTGAAGGATTCTGCTTCCTGACAGTGAGTATTAGTTTGTGTTTTGCTGCTGTAACAAATTATTACATATTCACTGGCTTAATATGACCCAGATTTATTGTCTTACAATTCTAGAAGTCAGAAGTCCAATATAACTTCAGTGAACTAATAAAATTAAGGGATCATTGGCATTCCTTTCAGAGACTCCTATTTTTCCCAGCTCCTGGAGGCCACCCCTATTCCTTGGCTTGCAGCCTTCTTCCTCCATCTTTAAACCCATGCAAGTAACGTCTTTCTGACCTGGCTTCCCTCATCACACCTCCAACCCTCCCTCTTCCACTGTTAAGGACACTTGTGATTACACTGGGTCCAGTTCTCCAGAATAATCTGCTTATGTTAGGGTCAGCTGACTGGGCACCTTCATCCCCTTTCCCATGTAGTCACAGGTTCTGGAGACTTGGATGGAGATGTCTTTGTTCTGCCCGCCACACAGGGTCTGTGAGTTGAGGACCAAGAGGTCAGGAGGTGCAGTAGAAAGTGCTGGGGGAATTTCCACGTGGTTCTGGACTGCAAGCTGAGTGATGACATTGGAGGATCGGAGCCTACACACTTTTTGAGAAAGAGGCCTCTTGTGTTCTCCACGGCTGCTTTTTTTATGTCAGAAATGACATGTGATTTGAAGAGGAGGCTGAGCTGCTACTGCAGAAAAGCTTGGATTTGGAAGCTTATTTTTAGTCAGTTACACTTTCTATGTAAACCAGCTCCACGTGAAGACAGATGGAGTCATGCTCATCACGAACTATGCGCCGAATACGATGCTTCTCTTTGCTTTTCATGACCTCATTCATCTCTTGCTAAAGCAACATTCTTAAGAGTCTTTGCTCCTTAGAGATCCTTATTTTTTGATATGTCTAGCCTTCAGACTAGAGTTTCATGGTGTTCAGAGTTGTGTTTTTGTTAAACGGAGCCCACACAGGGGCCCTAGAATTGCCTCTGAAAATCTTGTTTATGGCTGGGGAGGACACCTGTTTTTAGCTCTTAAGCAGATGTGGAACCTCCGTAAGGACCAGCAGTAAAGCATGGAGAAAATCAAATATTAACCATCTGGAGAGAACCTACTAAGATGCAGAACTTTGACTCAGGGTCTCTGTAGTGTTGCTCTGTTTTTACTTTTAGATGAGACTCTTGTGGTCACTTTCAAAGTTGCCCACAGCCTACTTAGACAGTGCTGTTCTCTGGGAGAAAGTCAAACTGTTCTCCTTGGAGGAGAAGAAACAAATGTTCACCATCTAACCCACAGAAAAAGCATTCAGGTTTCAGTGAAGACAACTTAGAAATGAGACAGAGAACGTAGTTTTAAAACCAATTCGGCAAAGAAGGGGTGGACACAGTTCAACAAGCTGGTTCTCATCCAGTGGACTCTCAAAAAAATTCTGTACAGAAAAATTTTCAGTTTTCTCTTTTGTGTCAAAATGGATTTTTAAAATGTATAGTCTCATGGAATAATTATCTGATCAGCAAGTATAACAACATTCTTTCATTTGTCAATGGTATAATTTGGTGAGTCATAAACTGATATTAATGCAAAGCCATTTTTAAATATTAAGACTTAAAAAAATTCTTATATTTCTGGAATAAACCACACTTGATCACACACACACACACACACACACACACACACACACACAAAACAAAACCCAACTTGGTATCATGTCTAGAGTTTGCAACTTGGCCCCTTTTCATGAATTCCAGGAGCTAAAAGACCTGGAATCCCTTCAGCCTCACCTTTTGGCTCCGGGCCTTGGAATTCTCTCTCCTTCCTGATGAAGGTGGATACCGTCAAAGGGAAGGAAGCTTTGTTGAGCCCTGCCAGGAACACAGCTGCATAAGCCCACTGCTCATGGTAAAGACGAGAAATAGAGAACACAGAGCAAGGATCAATGGCTCTAGACTACACCAAGGGGAGGAATTTGTTGATAACTGCTCACCTGAGTTGGTTAAACGCAGTCCTGGACCTGAGGTTGTTGGTCCATCGCCAGTCTCCCAAGGCAACCTGAGCCAGTCGTCCCAGCTACCCACTTGTCACCAATATGCCTGTGTGACTTGGAAAACATTGGTGGGACCAAGGTCATGGGCCTCAGAGCATATGCGGAATAGATGCTTAGTGGGAAAGACGTGCTGTGTTTTTCGCTGGGCATCTAGCTGAGCATGTTTAAAATTGATTTATCTTTTTAATTGAGGTATAGTTGACATACAATATTGTGTTGATTTCAGGTGTACAGCAAAGTGATTCAGTTATTCTTTCAGATTATATTCCATTGTAGGCTGTCATAAGATATTGGATATGGGGCTTCCCTGGTGGCTCAGCCAGTAAAGAGCCTGCCTGCCATATGAAAGACCTGGGTTTAATCCCTGGGTCAGGAAGATCCCCTGGAGGAGGAAATGGCAACCCACTTCAGTATTCTTGTCTGGAAAAATCCTATGGATAGAGAAGTCTGATGGATTATAGTCCATGGGTCACAAACAATTGGACATGACTGAGCAACTAACAACAAAAAGCTCATTATATTAAAAAAAAAGATATTGAATATAGGTCTCTGTGCAATACAGCATAAATCCTTATTGAATATCTACTTGATGTATAATAGTTTGTATCTATTAATCCCATACTCTTGATTTGTCCCTCCCTCTCTCTCCTCTTTGGTAACCATATGTTTTTTGCTTTTCTTATGTCTGTGAGGCTGTTTCTGTTTTGTATATAAATTCATTTGTGCTATTTTTAGATTCCACGTATCAGTGATATCGTATAATATTTGTCTTTCTCTGGACTTTACTAAGTATAACATCTCTAGGTCCATCCATGTTGCTACAAATGAGAATATTTCATACTTTTTATGGATGAAGAGTATTTCATGGTGTGTACGTGTGTGTGTGTATATATATATATATATTTATGTGTATATATACACACATACATACATACTTATATATGGGGTGTGCTGAGTCACTTCAGTCGTGTCCGACTCTTTGTGACGCTATGGACCATAGCCTGCCAGGCTCCTTGGTCCTTGGGATTCTCCAGGCAACAATACTGGAGTGGATTGCTATGCCCTCCTCCAGGGGATCTTCCCGGCCCAGGGATCCAATCTATATCTCTTACTTTTCCTGCTTTGGCAGGTGGGTTTTTTTACCACTAGTGCCACCTGAGAAGCCCTTCATCTTCTTAAGCCAGTCATGTATTGATGGGCACTTAGGTTGCAAACACCCTCTTCCAACAACACAAGAGATGACTCTGCACGTGGACATCACCAGATGGTCAACACCAAAATCAGATTTATTATATTCTTTGCAGCTGAAGATGGAGAAGCTGTATACAGTCAGCAAAAACAAGACCAGGAGCTGACTGTGGCTCACATCATGAACTCCTTATTGCCAAATTCATACATAAATTGAAGAAAGTAGGGAAAACCACTAAGCCATTCAGGTATGACCTAAATCAAATCCCTTATGATTATACAGTGGAAGTGACAAACAGATTCAGGGGATTAGATCTGATAGACAGAGTGCCTGAAGAACTATGGAAAGAGGTTTATGACATTGTACAGGAGGTGGTGATCAAGACCTTCCCCAAGAAAAATAAGTGCAAAAAGGCAAAATGGTTGTCTGACGAGGCCTTACAAATAGCTGAGAAAAGAAGAGAAGCTAAAGGTAAAGGAGAAAAGGAAAGATATACCCATTCGAATGCAGAGTTCCAAAGAATAGCAAGGAGAGATAAGAAACACTTCCTCAGTGATCAACGAAAAGAAAAAGAGAAAAACAATGGAATGGGAAAGACTAGCAATCTCTTCAAGAAAATTAGAGATACCATGGGAACGTTTCATGGAAAGATGAGCACCAATAAAGGACAGAAATGGTATGGACCTAACAGAAGCAGAAGATATTAAGAAGAGGTGGCAAGAATATACAGAAGAGCTATACAAAAAAGTCTTCATGACCCTGATAACCACGATGGTGTGATCACTCACCTAGAGCCAGACATCCTGGAATCCGAAATCAAGTGGGCTGTAGGAAGCATCACTATGAACAAAGCTAGTGGAGGTGATGGAATTCCAGTGGAGCTATTTTAAATCCTAAAAGATGGTGCTGTAAAAGTGGTGCACTCAGTATGCCAGCAAATATGGAAAACTCAGCAGTGGCCACAGGACTGGAAAAGATCAGTTTTTGTTCCAATCCCAAAGAATGGCAATGCAAAAGAATGGTCAAACTACCGCACAATTGTAGTCATCTCATATACTAGCAAAGTAATGCTCAAAATTCTCAAAGCCAGGCTTCAACAGTATGTGAACCATGAACTTCCAGATGTTCAAGCTGGATTTAGAAAAGGCAGAGGAACCAAAGATCAAATTGCCAACATCTACAGGATCATTGAAAAAGCAAGAGAGTTCCAGAAAAACATCTATTTCTGCTTTATTGACTATGCCAAAGCCTTTGACTGTGTGGATCACAGTAAAATGTGGAAAATTCTGAAAGAGATGGGAGCACCAGACCACCTGACTTGCCTCCTGAGAAATATGTATGCAGGTCAAGAAACAACAGTTAGAACTGGACATGAAGCAACAGACTGGTTACTGGTTCCAAATTGGGAAAGGAGTATGTCAAGGCTGTATATTGTCACCCTGCTTATTTAACTTATATGCAGAGTACATCATGAGAAACGCTGGACTGGATGAAGCACAAGCTGGAATCAAGATTGCCAGGAGAAATATCAATAACCTCAGATACACAGATGATACCACCCTTATGGCAGAAAGTGAAGAACTAAAGCGCCACTTGATGAAAGTGAAAGAGAAGAGTAAAAAAGTTTGCTTAAAATTCAACATTCAGAAAACTAAGATCATGGCATCTGGTCCCATCACTTCATGGCAAATAGATGGCGAAACAATGGAAACGGTGAGAGGCTTTATTTTTTGGGTCTCCAGAATCACTGCAGATGGTGACTACTACCATGAAATTTAAAAAATGCTTGCTCCTTGAAAGAAAAGCTATGATCAACTTAGACAGCATATTAAAAAGCAGAGACATTATTGTGCCAACAAATGTCCATCTAGTCAAGCTATGGTTTTTTCAGTAGTCACATATGGATGTGAGAGTTAGACTGTGAAGAAAGCTGAGCACCAAAGAACTGATGCTTTTAAACTGTGGTGTTGGAGAAGACTCTTGAGAGTCCCTTGGACTGCAAGGAGATCCAACCAGTCCATCCTAAAGGAAATCAATCCTGAATATTCATTGGAAGGACTGATGCTGAAGCTGAAACTCCAGTATTTTGGCCACCTGATCTGAAGAACTGACTCATTGGAAAACACACTGATGCTGGGAAAGATTGAAAGTGGGAGGAGAAGGGTACGACCGAGGATGAAATGGTCGGATACCATCACCGATTCAATGGACCTGAGTTTGAGTAGGCTCTGGGAGTTGGTGATGGACAGGGAAGCCTGGCATGCTACAATCCATGGGGTCGCGAAGATTCGGACACAACAGCGACTGAACTGAACTGAACTAGGTTGCTTCCGTATCTTGGCTATTGTAAATAGTGCTGCTGTGAACAATGGGATGCGTGTATCTTTTCAATTTAGAGTTTTCTTTTCTTCCAGAACTGAGCATTTTTGAAGCAATCTATCCAGGAAGACTCATGGTTCTCTGCTAGAACTGAGCATCTCCTGATTCTTTACACGTGGGTGCAAATCACCCTGATCTAAATGAATTGCCTCGTTTTTGTTTCCTCACATTAGATAGGAGCTTTGATAATTCAATTCCCAAGGGGCTGAGCTCATCACATGGGATGGGCCCTTTTGCTAAAATTATATATGTACTCACAAGTTTGTAATTCACACATGTGCAACTAAGAAGATGAGATATTCCATTCTGCAGCTCTCAGAGGGTACCAGGGACTTCCCATTCACTGAATCTAGTGGGTGGGTGTTTGTTTGCTTGCTTGTTTTGCAGTTTTCAGGCTTTTCCGCTTTCTTCTTATGTATTTACTGGCTGTGCTGGGGCTTAGTTGCGGCGTATGGGATCTAGTTCTCTGACCAGGGCTCTGACCCCGCCCCCTGAATTGGGTGTGAGGAGTCCTGGGCACCTGACTACAGGGAAATCCCTTTTTCACCTTCATGTGCGCTTTGAGATTACTTCCTGAGGTTCTTCGCTGCGCTCAGTCAGTTCTCTGCTTTCTCTATGTCCTGAATGTTTACTTGCATGTTAGACAGTTTCCACATTTGCATAGAGAACATATTCCCCAGTATTGGCTCTGCATCTTAAATAACTTTCAAATGCCCAAATCAGCCACTGTCCCCCAGACCTCTTCTGTCTGAGCCCTGCATTTGACAGTGATGGGCAGTCTCCTTAGAAACCTTGGTTTCCGTTACACTGCCATCTCTGAATCCCTTGCATACGTGCACACACACACCAGCCTTCTTCACTAACTCTTCTCTTTTCTCTTGCCCTCTACATGGTCTGCAGGGCCTTTAGCCAGGCTTTACGTGTGTGTGTGTGTGTGTGTGTGTGTGTGTGTGAGAGAATTTGCTCTTTTTCTTTCATCTGTACCTTTCCACTTGTCTTTTTTGTGTTACTACTCATTTAACCATTAGGTCAGTGTAGACAATCCTTGAAACTGTGTCCCTAGCTTTGCCATTTCTCTAGAGTACAAGTCCAGTGTTCAGCTTCCAAGCAGTTGTCTCTATATGGATATTCTTCCAGTGTTTCTAGTGTATCCTGTCAAAGAAGAAAAAAAATAAATCCTGATCTTTCTTTCCACCACAAACCTCTTCCGCTTGTTTTCCTGTGTTTGTGAATGAAGGCATGACTGCTGATGGTGTGTCTATGAGTGTGATGCCTGTGTGTTTAAATTAGAGGGAGAGAAATGATTTTAAAAGTTGAGTTATCAGTGAGTCTTCAGTGACCTAACTCCTGTTTTACAAATCATCCCCCCAGTCCTCAGAACCATTCATCTCACTCTGCAGAGCCCTGGCCTGCACCGTGACTCTCACAGACGCTAACGTTTTTGTGCCTTTGACGAAGCATGTTCATGGGTAATTTCATTTAAATCCTCAAGACACCATTTTGAGGCAGTATTGGTACAAGCCCTTGTATTTATAGCTCAGAAAACAGTTTCTTAAGTCTGTTGAAGATGTCTGCCCCAGGCCACACAGCGAGAGAGTGCAGAGCTGAGATCTGAATCCGGGCAGCTTGGCTGCAGACTCCAGGCTCTTAGCCCTGCTCTAATGCTGTAGTGACAGCATGCTTTATTTTTCTCTCAGTTGGTAATGCAACAGCTTTTAACCAGTCTCCCCAACTCTTATTCCAACCTAGCAGCAATTTCCCAAGTCATCTCCCGACTTCCCATTGTGCAAAAGCCCGACTTCCCATTGTGCGAAAGACTAGCACAGGCTGGGATTTCCTTGGCAGTCTGGTGGCTATGACTCCATGCTTCCATTGCAGGGGTCACAGTTTTGATCCCTGGTCAGGGAACCAAGATCCTACAAGCGACATGGCACAGCCCCCCAAAAAGGGAACAGCACAGGCTGATCATTGTATCGCCTCCATCCCAACACCCAAGCTGAGCCACCTCAGTTCCTGCTCCGAGTCTCCGAAGTGTGCTCTCCCTCTCTCCATGATGTCTTGCAAAATCCATCCAGCCACCATACTACTGGACAATAGCTCAGTTCTGTTGACAGGTATAGTTAAAGGGCGGGCGGAGACCCTGTTCCATTTCTCAGGTCGCTTCCGTCCGCTAACCACCCAAAAGCCGTGTGTGCAGCACGTCTGGATCCTGACGGGGACAAACCAAATGTAAAAGACATCTTTGAAACTGTTTGGGAAGTTTGAACATGTGTTAGAAATCAGATGATATTAACAGATAACCGGTAATTCTGTTGGGTATAATAATGACTCGGTGGTTATGTTTTTAAAAATGAGACCCACCGAAGTATTTTACAGGCTAAAATGGTGCAGCTGCTGGGGTTTGCTTTAAAATGCTCTGGCAAAACAAACCCCAAAAGTGGAAACTGATGAAACAAAATTGGTAAAATGTTGAAAAATGTCAGAGCTGGATGCTGTAAGTTCATTATATTATTTTCTCTACTTATGTTTAGGTTGGTGGAAATATCCATAATAAAATGTTTTAAAAAAAAACAAAACCCTCTCTTTTAGAGGACAAATAAAAGACTGCCTACTCTGTGAAGCCTTCTCTGTCAGATTTAATCTTTCTTTTTGCGGGGGGCATGTTGTACATTCTCCTGGTGCTTTAATCATTTAGATGCTTGTACATCCCATCCCATAAGAGTGTAAGTTCTTCAGAGGCACACGCCCGTTCATGTTCTTCTTGTATGCCTCAGAAAGCCAATCTTCTTGTCTCATCTGTGGCAAGTGTAAACGCTTGTTAAGCCGATCTGTTGAGTACTATAATGATGGTGCTCCAAACGGTGTATTATTCATCTTCTGTCATTAATGAGAACCCACTGTATAAATATCTCTCTGTTCTCATCACCAGAAATAGTTGTGCTTCTCCCGGTTTATTTTTATCATGTGGACACTTTGAATCTTGTAAGTGATCATTTTCCCTCTTTGTGTTGCTACTCTAAGGCTTAGAATTAAATTTGTGGCCCACCCACAGCCAGCGAACAGGCATTCACGGCGCGTGTGTTGGTTGGTGTGTCCTGGCTTTGTGCCTGGCCTCTATTTTTAATTTTCTAGCTTTCATCTCCTTTCTGTCATACATTCCAGTTTGGCTTTTGGTGGGGGCAAAATTGTAGTGATTTGTGTAGACTCTTAATTTCCTTGTGAAGTCAGTCATGGTATATAAGTGGTATTCATTCTGTTCCATTGTGTTTCTCAATATGAGACCATTCTGCATCCACATAGAAAGCAATGTGTTAAATACTTTACATGTTATTTAAATGAGTCAGCAACTCTACACACTGACTCGGTTGTTATAGATGGTAAAACTGAGGCCAGTGACGTCTTTCCCAGGCCCAAACGGCTGGTATATGTCAAACACAGGGTCTGAACCTGTTTATGACTCTTTCTGCTTAGCCCACAGCCTCCCTTCCTTAACATTTCCCCTCAGGCTTTGCAAGTTTTGAAATGATGCTCTTAACAAGATTTTAGAACACAGAAATACCTTTTAAAAATATTTGTTTCACTTCTTGATTCTCTTGTGTCTATATATTATGCATGTTTCCCGGCCTCCTTTTATAGTGAACATGCTCCATTCTGTTCTCTTCTGACTGGGCTAAAAGGGTATCCCACCTGGAAAAAAGAAAGGAATTCCCTGGCAGTCCAGTAGTTGGGATTCCACACTACCACTGAAGTGGGCATGAGTTCGATCCTTGGTTGGGGAACTAAGATTCCACTTAACCACCTGGCATGGCCAAACAAAAGGAAAGAAAGAAAGAAAAAAATATATATATATGTATATATTATTATGTATGTGTGAAGTTGGCCTGCCACAGAGTTCAGGGCCTTTTTTCTACAGGGCAGTGCTCTGGTTGAAAAGAAGGGTTTGGGATTTGAGGGAAGACAAGAAAACCCCTTAGAAACAGAGGTTTAGGAAACCACTCCTAGCTGCTCTTCTTTCATTCTCTCAACATCCTCCTTGACCCAGCTGCCCCATGTCCCCTTCACTCACATAATGGCAGCAGTACTAATAACTAAGACTTACATTGTGCCAGGTACCATGACAAGTATTGTGCTCATAATCACTCTCATTTGTTCAGAACAACCCAGCGTGGGAGGAATTCTTATGACCCTCCTGTTTCAGATGTGGATCGAAAAGGTCAGGAAACCTTCTCAAAGCCACACAGCACATCAGAGATGGAGCTAGTTTCAGAGCCAGACAGACCAGCTCCAAAACTGGCCTCTTCATCCCTCCAGTGGTCCCTACCGTCCTTCCCCACAGTACTGGCTTCGTCATCAGGACCCATGTGCTACTCATTTTTTTAGTTATGTAAGTTTCAGGTGTGTGGTGTCTGCAAACTCCAGAGTGGCCACCGTTACACATCAAGTTTCCATCCACTATCCTACAGTTGACCTCTTCATTCATTTCACCCTCCCCGCAACCCACTTTCCTTCTGGTAACTCAGTCTCTTTTCTATATCTGTGACTTTGTTTTTTTGTTTTGTTTGTTCATTAACTTTGTGTTTTTGTTTGTTTAGGTTCCACATATGACTAAAGTCATATAGTATTTGTCTTTCTCTGTCTGACTTATTTTAGTTAGTGTAATACCCTCCTGGTCCATACATGCTGTTGCAAATGGCAGGGTTTCATTCTTTTTTATGACTGAATAGTATTCCGTTGACTGTATGCATGTATATGCATGTATATATTTCACATCTTCATCCATTCATCCACTGATGGACACTTTGGTTGTTCCCATATATTGGCTATTGTAAATAACGTTGCAGTGAATATGAGGGTACAAATATCTTTTCAATTAATTTTCTTGTGTTCTTCAGATAAATACCCATAAGTAGAATAGCTGGGTCATATGGTAGTTCTGTTATTTTAGGAATCTCCATACTGACTGCACCAATTTACGGTCTCACCAACAGTGTGCAAGGATTCTCTTTTCTCTGCCGTCCATCTTTGAAGACCTAACTCGACAACTACTATCTTCAACCTGCCTTTCCTGACTCCTGTCTTATCCAAGTCTCACCAACCACTGTCCCTTCTCTGATTCCATCGGACTTCACCTGTCTCTCCCCTCTCTGAGAACCCTCACCTTTTCCTGTCTGCATAGTAGTTACTGATGTACACATCTGAAGTTCTTTTCTAAACTCCATGCTTCGTGGGAACAAACCCTTATTCCATTCATCTTCACACGCTCTGTGTTTCCTGCAACAGTGTCCTGCTTTGAGGAAATTCTCCTTAAACATGTGGATGGAAAAGGGGCTTATGTCAGCACTTTTCCCATCACACACTTTCAGTTAATGCCTTCTCTGCTAAAACCAGTACAGTGATGTGCACGTGTAAACATTTGAGATTTACAGCACATTTCCTTGTTTATCCCAGGAGTAATTCCTGACTAAAATGAGAACTAAGAACATCTAACAAAATTACTCATCCTATAAATATAATTTTATTGCAGTTAATTACTCTATAATTTAAGATGAGAATAACAGATTTGTCAGATTAAACTAACTGGTTGTCAGAAACACACCAGATCTGCGTTTTATTTTCAAGAGTAAAATTCACCCGTGGCAGAAAGTAAGCCAATCTCTGGATAACAAATTAAGGAAGACAGATCTTGGTTTACTGTTATTTCTAACTCAGCAGGACACATCTTGCTTTTAGATTGAATGGGTAATCAGTATTTCAGATACCTCCAGACTCACAGGTAGGAGTGATGATTTTGGAACAGTTAACTACTTCCAGTGATTGTGAAGTTTTGCTGACCCACTCACCCAGCCATCATGCCAGTGCATGAGTCTTGACTGTGATTTGGGCTCTTGTATAAGATTTCAAAGATATAATAGTGACCAAGTATGGTAACTGCATCACCGAGATCATCCAGTTTAGTAGAACAGTGGTCCCCAACTTTTTTGGTACCAGGGACCAGTTTTGTGGAAGACAAATTTCCCATGGTCCTGGGGAGATTGGGGGGGCAGGGTTCAGGATGATTCACGTGTATAGCATTTATTGTGCACTTTGTTTCTATTATTATTACATTAGCTCTACCTCAGACCATCAAGCATTAGGTCCTAGAGGTTGAGGTCCCCTGTAGTAGGTCAGATAGTCAATAATCAGTAGTGATGCAGACGTCTGTAATTTTCACATCTGTTGCCAGCTATGTGCCAGCTTTCCTTCATTCTCTTATCTGCTAAAGAGTGTAGTTGATTTACTTCTACAGTACTGGCTTACCAAGGATGTACTTCATTATGTCCCTTTTATGACGTGTCTTTCTGACAGGCGAAAAGATGTTTCTGCTGCAGTTGGTAAGGAATTATTCTTATTGAAATGATTAGCTGGGCAAACACAACTCATCATTTATACACTTTCGTACAGTGGCTTTACAGAGCAAGGGATTTTTTTCCCCCTTGCTTGCTGCTTCCAGCTCTATTTTATTTTTTAAGATGCAAGAGCTAGTAATATATGCATATCTGACAGGCAGCTTCCAAATGATACAGATCTCATCTTTCCTGCTGTGTGGCTGCCTGCTTTCTCTTGCCTTTTTTTTTTTTTTGTCATTGAGAGGTTATGACAACACAAGCCATATTGTATTTATAAACATCACGTGTTCCCTTGATATGGCTTGCCGTTTCTGCCAGACGGAACACATGGAAGAAACATTTCTCGTTAACTCAGCATTGGTTTTTAGTTATGCTGATTTCCGGGACAGGAAAAATGCCTTCCTACTCAGATTTAACTTTCATAGAGGAGAAACAAAACCTCTGAATGTCCGTGAAATAGTTTTAACAAGGCTGGATACTGCTCCTTTAAACCACATATTTTGACTAAAAGCTTCCTTCTGTAAAAAAAAAAAAAAAAAAAAACCAAGCCTTGCATTTAGTTACCATCAAGACAGGCGGAGCTGGAAGCATTCGAGAGATGAGTGGTTTCAAGGTCTCTGAACGTCTAGAAAGTTTCTTCTAGAAGAGAACAGTTCGTGAAAGATGTAAGGTAAGAACTGAACTGCACCTTTATAACAAAATAGAATTTTCAGGATTTGGGGTTCCTGTTGTAGCACGTTTACCTCCAAATGAGTCAACTTTTCTGTATTCAAGTCCAATGCCATGTGGAATTGAAATGCTAGGTTTTTATTTTAACTTCTTGCACACTGCTTAGAAAGAAATTTCTTTGTTATTGGCGTTGGTCTGTTTTTCAAAATCCACATAAGTTACATTGGGCTGTCTCCATCTATAAATCTCTGTTTAATTTCGTGATCTTTCTGTTTAACCTTATAATTTAGAAAAGGATTTCAAGTGTCAGTGTTGTTTGCTGGTACAGATCTCGTTGATATCTGTGTTTTGTGACAGTTTTCAGTGTTTTCACAAAGATATTTGACTTGCATTCAGTTTCTGAGACAATTGAAAATTTGAAGGCGTGGTACAAATTGCCGGGGGTTGGGGGGTGCAGAAGGGGAGGTTAGTATGCTTCCTTCAATATTCAAGGAAAACATTGTCTGTTGAATTTTCCTTGTGAAAATCACCTTACATTTTAAAATATAAAGGACTTTTTAATCTTGGTTTTTAAAAATTCTTTGAGATATATCCATTTAAGCTTTATGTATAACATTTAAAATGTCTGTAATTTTTATATAACAGATATATCCCTGTTATATTGAGGTTTAATGGAAAAACCCAGAAGAAATCTGTGGCAGAAACTGTATATACTTGTGATAACTATTCTGTCTTATCCTTGTAATAATATTTCAGTCACAGTATTTTGTATATATTTCTTTTAAAGACATTTAATAAGATGAAAGTCTTTTTAAGTCAGTCTGTTTCCTTTTAAAGGTACATGTGTGTCTGGATCTGTTTATATTTATCTCCATTTATAGATGAGTTCATATGGATGAGAAGTTGTTAATCAATGTGGTCTAAATAATATTATATATCATTTCATTTGGTCATTATAACCATAAGGCATAGGTACTATTATACCCATTTTAAGGTAAGAAAGCTGAGGCTGAGAGAGATCAAGTGACAAGCCACACACTAGCTAGAATCAAAGCTGGAACTGAGCCCCAGGCTGACTGTCTCTCTAGTCCTTGTGTTTAAATCCTACACTGCACTCCCTTCCTTACCAGTAGCTAAGACTCCAAGTCTGCAGTCAGATACTGATAACTTATCTTGAAAATAGTAATTATAAATAAGTAATGCTTACTTGGCTTCAAGAGAAACGATTCTGTACAGTTTGGGATTTTTTTTTTTTTTTTTGGTTTGATCTGTAACATCCAAAACCTAGTAGCAGACTGTTTATTCAGGGACCTGGCTGCAACTTACTTGGAGTGAAAAGAAAACAGTAAATGTCTGATAGTGTCCGATAGTGTGGAGATAGCAAAAAGCACTGCAGAGACACAGAGAACAGATTTGTGGACACAGTGGGGAACACGTGGGAATGGGCTGTGGGGCACAGGGAGCTCAGCACAGTGCTCTGTGACAACCTGGAGGGGATGGATGGAGTGGGAGGGGAATCCAGGAGGGAGAGAACACATGTGTACCTGAGGCTGATTCATGATGTATGGCAGAGGCCAACACAATATGTAAAGCAATTATCCTCCAATTAAAAAAAAAAGCACTGGATGAACTGCCATCTCCTCCTTCCCACTTCCTTCTTCACTTCATGTGCTGTGTCACTCAGGAAAACCGTCTTCCCTGGACAGGGCAAGAAGCTGATTCATGAGCCCAATTTGCAAGGGCGAAAGTGTCTTTGAATGGGGACAGGCCTGCGTGTGCCTTCCTGGTGCCCTTCCAGACTCCTGGCAGCGCTGTTAGGAGAAGGACAGGAAGAAAGTAACAGAACGTCAGAGGTGGAGGGTTCAAGCCACCCCAGAGGCAGGGGCTGTGGCTCTCCTCAACCCCCAATATATGTGAAGATTGAGACATCCACTCGGCTGCAAAAATATCCTGGTAATTCGATAGGCGAAGTAATTACAGCCAACAGGATCATCAGGGATGCAGCTGCTCATCCCAGCCCTGAACTTGGGCTGCAGGAGTAAGGCCACTGGCTTCCAGCTTCCGCGGCTGCGTAAGATCCAGGGCTGGCTGACAAGCAACACTGGAAAGTCGACGGAGGGGACCTTCCATTTCCTTCAGTGGGGGCTGGGTTGTTAGCCATTCCTGGGGAGAAGTTTACACCACACCCTCTGCCCTTTGATATCCAAACTGAATCTCTCAGCCTGACTCTTGTAAATACAGCTGTCAGCGGAAATGGCCTCTGACAGAAGCCTAAGTCCTGGCATTTTCAGGTGGTATTCTCTGCACCCACGTGTTGCTTCCTTCCTGAGGTTTTGCTTTTCCGTCTTCTCGGTGGGTCTCCATCAGGGAAGCCCAGACTACATAGTCCATTGATCAGGCTCCCTCGGTCCAAGGTCCTACTTTGTAGAGAGCTCCCATGGGTCACTCTTTTATCATTTCTTGTTTTTAATTGAAGTACAGTTGACTTATAATGTTATAAATATTGTAATATCAGGTATACAGCAGTGATTCAGTTATAATTTTTTTTCAGATTCTTTTCCATTATAGGTTATCACAAGATATTGAATATAGTTCCTGTATTATATAGTAAATCCTTGTTGCTTTTCTATTTTATGTATAGTAGTGTGTCTCTGGGGACCATTATTTCCTTTATACTTTTTCTAAAATTCACAGCATTTTCTATAACTACTTTTATATAAATCATGTTACTTATATATATTTGTAGGAGAAAAAGCACTTACTAATTTTTTTAAAGGGGAAAAAAATGTGTCTTTGAGCTACGAATCACCCGGTGCTAAGCCATTTCTTCTCTGTCCTGTTTTGTTCCCATGGGGTCTGCATGCAATTTGCAGGAGCGATATGTCTGTTCCTGAGTCACTTGAACTGCGACTCCAGCTTGATGGCTGAGGAAGTACAACCTGATCTGTGTCATTGGTGTTACCTCAAGAAACAGGCCCAGATGATTTGGAATCATAGGGTTTCAGAGGTGGAAAAAAGGTCTTTACATGTCATCTTTTATAACCCTTCCCCCGTCAGTCAAGACTCTGGAGACCTGGCATGGATGGAGTGACTTGGTAAAGATCACGGAATTAAGAAGTGACTGACCAAGAACAGGGCTGGACCCCAAGCACTAGTTCCTTAGACCAGCTCTTTAGCCATCTCTAGTGCCTCCTTGCCTTGGTTCTCATCCCACAGGACCCACCAAGGTGTGTTCTCTTGGTTGATTTAGGAAAACACTGTATATCTGACTTGCCTGATCCGTCTGTGTGCAGTTAAGTGTAGCCAGGTTCCCCTTCCTGTCCAGATAGCAGCACAACCCTGCCATGGGGCCAGAGCTCATTAATTGGAAATGCATGGGCCTGGCCCCAAAATAAATGGATTTTGAACTAACCAGATTTAGATTATCCAATATTTTTATTGAAGGAGAATAGGCCATCAAGTCAACTGAAAAACAGCAGCTGCTTCAAATTATGAGATGCTTTGAATAAAGCAATCTTGGCTAAAAAGGGTTGGGTAATATTATAGCATTATTTGCAAAAGTCAGCCTCTTTGCTGAAGCAGTGGCTCCTACAGTAACCTAGCTGGAAACGCTCACATCTCCCTACTGAGAGTATTTTCAGAGTTGTTCTTCACTTGGAACCGGTGAGTTTCAACAGCACAAAGGAAAACAGATTCTTACATTTTTGCGGTTGTATTATATAGTTGTGTATTGGAAAAACAAGTAGCACAGGGAATCTGAGAGTTAATGAATATTATTGTTCATCCCCACTAAGAAGGAAAAAGTCAACTTAAAACTAATGTCAAGAAAAGCCTTGGACTTCCCAGGTGATCCAGGGGTTAAGAATCTGCCTGCCAGTGCAGGGGACAGGGGTTTAACCCGTGGTCCAGAAAGATCCCACAGCTAAGCCCGTGTACCACAGCTGCTTGAGGCCTGTGTTCTAGAGTCCGTGCTCCACAACAAGCGAAACCACTGCAATGAGAAGCCTGCACACCGCAACTAGAGAGTAGCCGCTGCTCACTGTAACTAGAGAGAGCCTGAGCGTAATAATGAAGACTCAGCACAGCCAAACACAAATAAATAAATAATTTTTAAAAAATTTAGAAAGTTATTGGTTAAAACATTTTTTAAAAAGCATTATGAGTAATAGTAATATAGTTAGTGTTAGAATGTGGCCAAGTTGGTGACAGCTTTCTTATAACTGAGCGAAACGTAGAAACCAGGGCTTTAAGATGAAGCCCAAATTATGGCAGAGACAGAGCAAGACATCATTAAACATGATCAGTTCACACAATGCACCATTTTGATGTCAGAATAAAATCTAATTCTTGTTTGAGTCCTGGAGGCCTTCGGCATCTTGTAATTTGGCCCCAAAGAAAATCGGTTCCGTTCAGAGCTGTCCAGCAGATTTATGTATTTAAAACCTGTCCAGATAAAAGTTGTGACGGTCGGGTGTATCACTTCAGCTGGAGGACTGCTGCTCCTCGCTCAGGCGGCACTAACTCCCTCTATATCCTGAAACACAAGGACTGTGTTTCTCTCGGCACATGCACTTAATTTCTTTCTTTCTTTCCTTTTCCTGTGAAATCAAAGGTCTTGCTTGCCCTTGCTCTGATTGAACTCTTTGAACCTGTCCCTTTTTGTTTGCCCTTGATATGGTGGCAAGAGCTGCCAAAGGAAAAGCCAAACAAGAAATGGTAGCGATGTCAGTGATGCGGTAATTGAGACATAGTGGGGAACGGACTATAGCGCACTTAAACTTCAAAGCTTGTTTCTCTGTGACATCTAAAGCATTGGATGTCACAGTCAAGGTCTGATGGCTTCACCTACATGAGTGTCTAGGACTCTCTTCACTTCCAAGGAGGAAGGTAAATGAATGGAACATTTTGTAGGTGGGTCCCTACTCTCTTGCCAGAGGGACCCAGGGAACATAGCCATGAACTGGATATCATTTTTGCCTGCCTTAAAAATCAGATCTAAAAATGTATTTCCTAGCAGCTGTGTAACTGCAAAACAACAACAAAAAATCTGCTCTATTGCAGTGCAGATTACTCACTAGATATCTCCAGGGTTCAGATCTTAGTGCTTCAGAAATTTGCTGCAGATTTTACTGTATATATTTAGACCAAGGAGCCTGTTAGCTTGTGATCCAGGATAGAACCTCTGTGTTCTCATGAAAATGAGAAATGCGCCACTGTTGGCAACCTCAGGCTATAATTATGTTAATCTGACCATTTGAAGACTGAAATACGTTGTTTTAAAATGTTTCTGTATTTTTTATTATTCGTAACAATGATCCAAAGAAACTTGGTGAATGCTAATAAGTTTCTATCCAGTATCACTCTGTGACTAGAGCATAAAAAATGAGTCAGACGTGGTATTTGGATATTTTAGATTTGGGCAGAGAATTTTTTTATCTACAGATACGTACTCATATTCACAGTGCATCTTAATAATATGAAAACTACCCAAATGTATTTTCATATTGTAAATGTAGAGACAGTGAATATACATGCAAGGCCATCTCTACATATATGCCCAATAACAAAACATTTTGACATTTTCATTAAATCAGCATATTTCTATACCAAAAAAAAAGTAAAAAAAATTTTGAGCGGTACTGTAAGATAAATGTTTTTCTATCCAGAAGTATTCTAAAGCACACAGGTTTGTGTTTTTAATACAAATGTGGGGCTCAGACTGTACAGTAGAAATTTTGAGCACATCCCAAATCTTGCCTTTACCTACTTAGTTCAGCTTCCTCCTTACCAACCAAAATTTTTATTCCAGTCACAGGCCAGTAATGACATCCATTCCCTTTTCATTCCCAAAGAGAAGTTCTCCACAGTGGTAAGACAGGAAGGGAAGAAGCAAGATCCAGAACAAAAATGTGGGTCATCAGCCATCTCACAATTTTTATAAATAATTAATACATGAATTTATAAATAATTAGTACATGAACTCTGATACTGGGAAAGACTGAAGGCAGGAGGAGAAAGGGACAACAGAGATGAGATGGTTGGATGGCATCACCAACTCGATGGACATGAGTTTGAGCACGCTCCAGGAGTTGGTGATGGACAGGAAGGCCTGGCAGGTTGCAGTCCCTGGGGCTGCAAAGAGTCGGACATGACTCAGCGACTGAACTGAATACATAAATCTACTAGTTGAACCAGTATCAAGTGGATGTGTGTGTGTGTACTCAGTCGCTCACTTGTGTCTGACTCTGCAACCCCATGGACTGTAGCTCACCAGGCTCTCCGTTCATGGAATTTTCCAGGCAGGAGTACTGGAGTGGGTTGCCATTCTCTCCCCCAGAGGATCTTCCTGATCCAGGATTGAACCCATGTCTCCTGCATCTCCTGCGTTGGCGGGTGGATTCTTTACCACTGTGCTACTTAGGAAGCCCTCTCAAGTGGATGGGGAGCCTTATATTGCCTGATCTTGATTCAGGATGGCCAATAGATTTGGGAATAGGAACAAGGAAAAGGACCTCCTTGATGGTGAGTTGATAGCATATATAATTGGATTTTTCTCAAGAATGAGATCTCTGGACAATAATACAGCGTTCTATTCTTATATCAGCTACATTCAGAATCTTCCTTCTTTAATGAGCTTTTGTATCTCAAGAAGAGAGTGTTTCATTCTCTTCCCCTTTCTATGCCTATATTACAGTGGGGTTTGATTTGCTCTCGATTCATGGAGTGAGCCCATCACTGATCATTGGTGATAGTAATCCTACTGCGCACTGACTATATTCTTCTGCATGCAAAGTCATAGTAAGAATAACTTAGCTCTTTTGATGTTCATGGCACCAGAAGGGTAACTGCAAGTGTTCCCAAACCCATTTGCAGCATAACCAGGGTCTCAGAAGAGCTCGGTGGCAGGACCACAGCCCAAGGAGATCCTCAGAAACAGAAACCAAGTCTTTTCATTCATAATTCAGGGCTCTCCACCACACCCTACTGCCTTCCCTCTGAATCATGGTGGAGGAGGATACTGATCAAAGAGGGAGGATGATTGCATCTTTAAAAAAAAGAAAGACTTTGGAAACTAATCTGTAGGTTTCAGCACATTGAAGAAGTTGTTGAGAGTTGAGGGTTTTCAGAATCAAGCCATCTGATTTTAAGAAACTCCCTTTGTCTGTTTATAACACATATCTTCCTGTCCTCTGTGGGAGAAATTTTGCTCCAATGTTGCTTTTCCCAGAAAGGAAGAAAAGTGAAAGAAAGGATAATACAAAGAAGGAGAAGAGGGGAGAAAAAAAGCTGGAGATTGGCTTGGGCAGTAGGGGAAGATGAGCTAGCTCCTTTAGGGTCAGCCTGGAGCCTGTTTCTTTCTGAAGGGAGTCACAACCCTTGCTGCTCATTGTGGATTTGGGAAGGTTCTCCGAGATGACGCATTTTTGTGTGACAGAGGATTCTTTCCTTTCAGGGGACAGTGTTTGGGGTGTGGAGGGGGTGAACAACTAGACCAGGGCTCCCTCTTGCCTGATGTGGGCCTTTGTCATGTGGCGTGTGATTCCCTTACATACTGAGCGGGTATCTGTCCGTGTGGTTTCTCCTGGTTACCCTGTGTCAGGAATGCAGGGCATCACTAAGGGGAGGAATGCTCAGAGGCCCAGCAGTGTGTCCCTGGGATGCAGAGAAGCCGATCTTGTGACTAGTGGGGAGGCTCCTGGCCTCCTCAGAACCTGGTAGGGAGCCGAGACTGTCAGTGCTGGGTGAGGCCTGGCAGGGCGTGGGCGGAAAGCATGCCAAGCCCAGCCTCAGGGTATGCTTGACTCCCAAACTGGTTGTCTTTGAGGCTGTTATTTATCCAAATAAGGAGAGGCAGTGGTTTTGCTGACCATCTCAGATTTCTGAGCCTTGTCCACTGGCTGGCTGGCTGGCTTGATATTTGAACTGAAAACATAGAGGTATTCCTTTGAAATGGAGCACTCTTATGGAGCTCTTGGATGCCCTGGAGTCATCATTTGGAAGGTGGTTTCCCCCTACATTTGTAGATAACAGTAATGTGGTCTGATCTCTGTTACTCTCCTCTTGCATCTCTTGCAGTATTCAATCCAAATGACTTCGTTCAGGTATTTCTGGGCCTGATTTTGGACGGGAGTAATAGCTGATCTTAGTGATTCTTGAACAATGGTTCAACTACCCTTCTTTGAAGAGTACTCAGAGGTCAGGTCTCTACACTGATTTCTTAACCTGAGAGTTCGAGATTGTTCTGGCTCTGGTGTATTGACTTTTTGGCCCTCATTCCTTCAGTCTGTCAAATGGGGATTATATCCTTTATCTGATGGGAATGTGCTGGGAATTAAATAGAAATTTTGGAAAGCATCTGGTAAATAAGAAGTCTCCAAAAATGCTTCCTTTCCCTATTCCATTTTTTCCTGGCAGATTTAATTGCAAATATTTACAGATGGAGAAACGCTTACAATTGTCACCCAAATTTGAGTAAGATTAGCTTTCTAAATGAGGATTTAACCAAGCCCACAATAAAATGGAGGGCTTCCCAAGTGGCTCAGTGGTAAAGAATCTGCCTGCCAATGCAGGAGACTCAAGTTCAATCCCTGGGTCAGAAAGATCCCCCAGAGGAGGAAATGGCAACCCACTCCAGTATCCTTGCCTGGAAAATCCCATGGACAGGGAAGCTTGGCTGGCTATAGTCCATGGGGTCACAAAAGAGTCAGACACAACTCAGCAACTAAACAACAGCAACACAATAGAGTGGAGGTTTTGTGGGAGCTTGCCTCTTCGCTTTACTCCTTAGAACAGTTTTTGTCAAAGAGTAGTCCCTGGACCAGCAAGTCAGCATCATCTGGGGACTCATTAAAAAGGCAGATTCTCAGGCCCACCCAAGTCCTGCTAAATCAGACACTCAGGAAGTAGAGCCCATTAACCTGTGTTTCAGCAAGCCTTCTAGTGATTCTGATGTTGTTGAATTACATCAACTTGCAGAACCACTGCCCAGGAATAATTTGCTGGCTGGATCAGAGGTCTGTCCATTCCCCAACACTTGGCACTCCCCACCTCTGATCTATGACCATGCCTTATTTCCTGCCCGAAAATTCCTAAGAAAGGAAACTCTTTCTTCCCTACTGAAATTCTGCTCATCATTTATGGACTCACTTAAATCTCACTTCTTCAGAGAAGTATTCCTCAACTATCCCAGGCAGGAAAATCTTATTCATCTACAGATTCCAGAGGGTTTGTCTGTTGCACTTACTTGAAACTTGCCAAAGTTATTCTTGCTTTTGTCTTTAAAAAAATGTATTCGTTTATTTGGCTGTGTTGGGTCTCAGTTGCTGCAGGCTGGATTTTTAGCTGTGGCATGTGAACTCTTAGCTGTAGCATGCGAGCTCTTAGTCGTGGGAAATGGGATCTAGTTCCCGGACCAAGGATAAACCCAGGCCCCCTGTCTTGAGACCGCCAAGGAAGTCCAGCTTTTGTCTTATTTTTATCACTCAGGTACATGCTTCATCTTCTCTCCTCTTAAGAGGTAGGAATTGTGTGGCTTAAAGGTTGCTTTGCATACTTGGTGACTACTCAGTAAATATTTCATGGACTGAGCTTCCCTGGTGGGTCAGTGATAAAGAATCTGCCTGCCGGAGCAGGAGACACGGGTTCGATCTCTGTCCTGGAAAGATCCCACATGCTGTGGGGCCAGTAAGCCTGTGTGCCACAGCTGCTGAACCCCTACTCCGGAGCCCGGGAGCCACGCTGTGCAACACGAGAAGCCCCCCGCAATGGGAAGCCCGTGCACTGCAGCTAGAGAGTGGCCCCCACTCGCCGCAACTAGAGCAAAGCCCAGGCCACGGTGAAGACTCAGTGCAGCCAAACATAAATAAAAATTTTACAAAATAGTCCATGGACCCACGGAATGCTGTAGTTGGGATGGGCCTTAGAGACGCCAAGAGGTCAGACTTCTTGCTCACAGATTAAGAGCCAGATGTTAACAGCTGGATCAGAAGGCAGGTTCTGTGATGCCCAGTTTGGTGTTCCTCTTCCACATGCTGCATGAACTGCCGAGAGACACCTGAATGGGGGCAGCCGGGGCCATTGGCCTGGCCCAGATGAGCAGATGCTTGGCGTCTGCTGTCACACGCTCCAACCAAACCCTTTGAAAACAGATGGGTGTTCAAAGGTATATTCATGTAATTTATAAACCTGGAACCTTTAGGTTCTTTCATAGTTAGGACTGGGAAAGTTTGTGCGTCTATATCGTTATATAACACATGGCATCCATTCTCAGTCATGCATTCCCAGGTCACATGTTCAGTATGCCTGGGATACCCATGGAACTTCTTTGGGTGTGCTATATGCGGGCCAAGTCACTTCAATCATGTTGGACTCTTTGCAACCCTATGGACCATAGCCCACCAGACTCCTCTGTCCTTGGAACTCTCCAGGCAAGAATATTGGAGGGGTTGCTATGCTCTTCTCCAGGGGATCTTCCCAACCCAGGAATTGAACCTGTGTCTCTTACATCTCCTTACCTGCATTGGCAGGTGGGTTCTTTACAGCTAGTGCCACCTGGGAAGCCCTATAATTTAATTTTATTTATGTATTTATAGATAATACCTTTATACTATTATCTGTATAATGTATATGGATATACAAAATTATACATATATGAATATATGACATCATATCCCTGCCAGCAGTTCACAAGTGTGCTCTTTTGTCCACATCCCCACCAATGCTGATTTTCTCTTTTCTTTTTGGTAGTGGCCATTCTAACAGGTATGAGATAATATTTACTGTGGTTTTGACTTGCACTGTCCTGATCATTAGTCATGTTGAGTACATTTTCATATTCCTATGGGCTATCTATGTGTCTTTTTGGAAAAAATAATCTGTTTCTTTTGCCCACTCACACATTGAATTGTTTGGTTCCTTAACTTTTTATTTTATATTATAGTCCATTAACAATGTGGTGATATTTTCAGGTGGACAGCAGAGTGACTCAGGCATACATGTACATGTATCCATTCTCCCCTCCCATCCAGGCTGCCACGTGACACTGAGCAGAGATCCCTGTGCTATTCAGTAGGACCTTGGTGGTTATCCATTCTAAATACAGCAGCGTGTACATGTCGATCTCAGACTCCCTAACTATCCCTTTCCCCCTGGTAGCCATGAGTTCGTCCCATGGAACTTCTTTTAGTTTCAAGAGTGGCTGTCACCTCGTGGCCACGGCGAGGGAAGGAGAGGGTGGGATGAACGGAGAGAGCAGCGTGGAAACGTGTGCACTGGCACGCGTAAGGCAGACGCCAGTGGGAATGCGCTGTATGACTCGGGGAGCTCAGGCCCAAGCTCTGCGACCGCCTAGAGCGGTGGAGGGGGATCAAGAGGGAGGGGGCATATGTGTACCTGTGGCTGATCCACGTTGACATGTGGCAGCAACCAACACAGGATGGACATTAGTTATCCTTCAACTGAAAATAATAAGCCTGAAAAAAAAAAAAAACAAAGACTTGCTGTTACAAGAAAAGCAAGTGGCTCTCATGAACCCAGGAAAAATTTGGCACCAGGGCTGTTTTGATCTGGATCGCCATCAGTGTTTTTTCGTGTTTATTTTGAGGTTAAAAATTGAAGTTGGTGTATTTGTTGAATTATTGTCCTTCAGTGTTGTTCTCTGGGTCTCTTCACTCACACAGCCCTTGCTTCTTTTGACTCGCTGGCTGATGCTATTCAGCTGAGGGTGCAAATAATGGCAAGACTGAAACCCCTTTCACTGGAAGGTCTTTGGAGACTGACTCTGCTGGCAGAGCTCATCTTGTATCGTGTTGTTGGTTCTGTCGCTTGGTAATAGAACCAGCACATGTCCCTCTGCGATCAGTGCAAAAACAAAGCAGGATGCAGGCAGTGGGGTGATTCCGATAGAAGGGCCATGGCTATAACCCAGGTGCACAGAGCTGATTCCAGAAAAGCTGTTAGGAAAGACGAGAGACAGGAAACAGGCACGAACGGGTTAAATCTACCAGGGAACTCTTGGTATTAAGAAGCTAAGATGTTAAGAACTCCTCAGGGAGTTCCCTGGGAGTGGTTAAGAACTCCCTACTTCCTTAGCAGTGGACAAAGGTTCGAACCCTGGTTGAGGAACTAAGATCCCACATACCACGCTGCCTGGCCAAGAAAAAGAAGCTGGGGCTGTTTAAAGCCCTGAGGAAGAGATTGACCTCAGTTTGACTAGCTACAATGTGAGAGGGCAAACCAAGAATGAAAGACCATTTGTTTTCCAACTCGACATCATCCATTCATCAATTTGTTTACCAGAATTTTCTCTGGCAGTCTCTAAAGAATATCTACCCTTTAGGCTGTAGCTGTGAAGCATAAAGTTCTTATATTTAGATCGTTATCAGTTCGCTGTGTAGGTTTAGATGCGGTAAGGATATGTTTTATCATCAAATTAAAATATTTTTTTAATTCTTGCATTGTTGTGAGCATCCTAAAGCTATATAATGTGTATCTGCTTTTTTTTTTTTTTTCACTTATAACCTAATCACCTTGACCCGTTTCCTGAATGAAGGTTATGCAAGGCACAGGGGATCTTTTATCCCATAAGCAGTCTGGTGCCTTTGACTAGTGAAGACGTGTGTGTGTGTGTGTGTGTGTGTGTGTGTGCATACATATACGTAACATGTGTGCCTGCTGAGCCGCTTCAGTTGTGTCTGACTCTTTGCGACCTAATGGACTGTACCCCAACAGCTCCTCTGTCCATGGGATTCTGCAGGCATGAATATTGGAGTGGGTTGACATGCCCTCTTCCAGGGGATCTTCCCAACCTAGGAATCGAACCTGTATCTCTTACATCTCATACATTGGCAAGCAGGTTCTTTACCACAAAACTGAGGACTTTTGCTTTCACTTTTCATATAATATATAAATATATGTAAGCATGTTATATATAAGCATAATGTGTACTAATATGTGTGTGTGTGTGTACTCAGTCGCTCATTCAAGTCGAACTCTTTGAGACCCCATAGGTTGTAGCCTGCTAGGCTCTTCTGTCCAAGGAATTTTCCAGGCAAGAATACTGGAGTGGCTTGCCATTTTCTTCTCCAGGGGATCTTCCCAACCTAGGGATTGAACTTGGAGCCTCTTGCCTCTCCTACACTGGCAGGCGAATTTTTTACCACTGGGTTACCTGGATATTAGTTAAATGTGATGTATAATTATATAACACATTTTGAGGCAGGAAGATAGAACTTAATGAGTACCTGGGTAGTTAGATCCTAAACCCACTGAGATGTCCTGTTACTCTTTTCTTTCGCTGTGAAAATCTGGACCTGAAAGTGGAACAAATGAGGTATTTCTCAAACAGAGTTTACCAGACGGCCTGCTGCTGCTGCTGCTAAGTCACTTCCAACTTCGTGTCCGACTCTGTGCGACCCCATGGACTGCAGCCCACCAGGCCCCTCCATCCATGGGATTTTCCAGGCAAGAGTACTGGAGTGGGTTGCCATTGCCTTCTCCACCAGACTGCCTACTCAAGGTCAAAACTCAAGCGTATAAACCCTCAGTAATCCATGTAGGGAAGATCTTGGGAGCATCAGCCTCACAGAGTTGCTCAGCGACCTGAAGGACATGCAACTTCACACTTACACAGAGAAAGAAGTGGTAACGGTGCTGAGGCTGAAGATGGTTTCTTTTGAGGGATCTTGGTTCCTTGACCAAGGATTGAACCTGTTTTCCCATGCATTGGGAACACAAAGTCTTAACCACTGAACCAATGGGGAAGTCTTGCTGCTTCACTACTTAGTGGGCTTCCTGAGTGACTCAACTGATAAAGAATCTGCCTACAATGCAGGAGACCTGGGTTCAATATCTGGGTTGGGAAGATCCCCTGGAGAAGGGAACAGCTACCACTCCAGTATTCTGGCCTGGAGAACTCCTTGGACTGTACAGTCCACGGGCTGGCAAAGACTCAGACACGACTGAGCAGCCTTCACACTCACCCACTACTTCGTACTCAGAAGGTGGGCAGGGTCCTTGTCTCCTCATACTTGCATCACTTCCACTTTCTCGCCATTCACATGGGGAGAGAGAACTGGACCTAAACATATATCACTGCATTCTGAGGGTCATGAAGTAAAATCAGCATTGAGAACACCGTCTAAACTGCAAACCAAAGGGTGATGGTGATGGGGTGTATGCGTGTGTGTGCACGCACAGCCATCTAAAATCCTCTGTGGGAAGTGGCGGGGCAGTCCAGTGGTTAAGATTCCGCACTTCCTTCACAGGGGCATGGATTTACTCCCTGGTTGCAGAACAAGGTCCTACATGCCACATGGTGTGGCACACCACCCCCAAAAGCAAAGTCCTTTGTAGAATAAGAAACATTATAAATAAACCAAACAATATATGATCTGTTGCAGGATGTATGTTGACCAGTTAAATAGGAGTTTGGAGACCTGTCCGACAAAGAAAAACAAAATCTAAGGCACTGAACATTTCTATTTGTAGGGAGGTAGACAAAGATGACTTATCTGGAAGTACCAGAAGGGAGTTGTGTATAAAAGACAGTGTCCGTCCAGGAAATGGGTGGATGTGCAGAGATGGCGATAAATAATGAGGAGTTCTTTGTACCATCTGTTGCAAGTGGTAGCAAGAAAATATCCTTTTGCAAAGCGTAACTATTTTAGATATAACTGGAGCTTGTCCTTGGCCTGGATCATACAGGAGCATCCCAACAGAAGACTGAGTGTTGGTGAGAGAAGGATAGTTTTCTTTTATCTGTGCTGCACTCCACACAGTGACTGATTGTGGCTTGGAAGTTACATGGTTTATTTCATGTTACTTGTTACCGTTTCCCTGCTGAGATCTTGACTCACCACTGGGCACAGTGTTAAGTCAGTCGGCGGGTTTGGTACAGGGGAGCTCAGTGGAGTTGTGTATGTCAAAATATTTGTAGGAATAGCTCTCATCTAAAATATAGCCAGAAGCTAACCATCTCTTCCCTGAGAATTAAATAATTTTGGCAAGAGTCTGTCTGTCTCGTGTCTGGGAGACATTCCATTTATGACCAAATGAAACATGAATAGACATTAATAGACCTTCCAAACGATCTTCTTTCCAATTTTAACAGTGTAAGCAAGATGAACTTGAAATTTTTCCAGTGTCAAAGTCACTTCACTTCCCAATAGCATCTTCATGTTTATAAGCCCAGTTTAGATTTTCTTTTAGCATATGTAATTTTTTAAAAAGCCAATAAAGCAGCAAAAGTGAAAGGGGAGATAGGAATACATTTCACAAGACCGTTGGCCTTAACCAGAGCATAAAAAAGCATTTCCTGTTGAGGTAGTGCTGAGTGTTTATTAGCCTCTCTTTTCTTAATACTAGAAATAAATTGTTTCCACTTTGCAAAGTGCCAGTCAGTGAAAGGAGCAGAGGGAACGAAGAGCAGGATACTGAACACACTGCTGGCAAGAGCAGGTTCACAGAGGCTGTAGCATCCCAAGGTAGGCAGCCGAGAGCCTGGCCAAATAATGAAACCAGACTGCGGGATGTTGGTCCTTGTGTTCCCCTCAGAATGAACCAAACTCTGCAGGACGTTGTCCTGTAGGAGCCGTTTTCTGGAGGACGTGCTCCACCCAGGTGAAGCCGAGCTCTCTGGCAGCAGAATCCTGTGCAGGAAATTCTCCTGCCCGGTCCTCCAGCCGGCTCTGGGTTACTGCACTCCCCTTTCTCTTGGGTGAGCTGGGTGCTGAAGCCTTACTAGACAACATTTCACTCATCCTGATTCACTGCAGGATGGAGCTGGCTTTCAATCTCCTGACAATGGATGACTGCTCTAGTCCTGACAAAGCTGTGCCTGTCCTGCCCTGACGGTACCCAGAGGCATTTTGAAAGTGAGAGGAGATTGCTGTGACCTTGCAGGAAGGGAAGAGATCAGGACCATCTCTCACCTTGCACTCACTGACTCCCAAGGTAGCTGGGTCCACAGAAGTCACCTGCCTCTAAAGCAGGGGACGTGAGCCGCTGTGCTGAGCTCGGACCCTGTAGCCAATAGCAGTGCCAGCTCCTTGCTTCTCTGTCCTGGGGGTAGGAGCGTGGCAGAACCCAGACACTTCACACTCGTTCACCCGACAAGCAGTCCTCCCCATAGAAAGCAGGTACGGGACTTCCTCGGTGGTCCAGTGGTTAAGACTTTGCCTTCCAGTCCTGGGGGTGTGGGTTCGATCCCTGATCAGGGAGCTAAGATCCTGCATGCCTTACCACCAGAAAACCCGGAACATAAAACAGAAGGAATATTGTAACAAATTCAATACAGAGTTTAAAATGGTCCACATCAAAAAACATCTTAAAGATAAAGAGCAAGTCAGTTCTGACAAGGATGGTGCTGTTTAGGACATCTTATGCCCTAAAACAGGGGCTCTGGGGAGACAGTAGGGGTGGAACCACGTCTTCACCAGACCAGAGAGGCCAGCCCCTCCACCCCCTTTCCTGGAATGCACGCGTTTGATGGAGGGAACGAAACCTGCCAAATGTATACCAGATGCGTCAGGGGCTGAGACTGTGCTTTCCACACTCCGGTGAGAAATAACAAACTCTCGCCGATTAGATTAAAAATCAAAACAAGGCTTTCCACGTTCCGTCTCCTCTTCTCCAGCCTCTTAGGTGGCCTGTGTAACAACCACTTCATCCAAATATTGTTTCAAATGAGACATCTTAGGAGGGAAGCGATGTCGTGGGCGCTGCGTTCTCCCTCCTTTCACAACCACAGAGCTTTTTGATAACAGTAAACAGTTTTCATAGCAAGCTTGCGACGTTGACTGGATATGAACTTCAGAGACGTCATGAAATTCTTTTGGTCAGCAAGACCAACCTCTGAAGGCCTTTAAATGTTTGAAAAATGCAGAGGCTGCCCAGAGCATGGTCGTGGGGTGTGGTGTGAGGCCTCCGTGGCCTCCAGCCCAGCTTTTTGAGTTATTTGTCACTGGATTCCCACTTGACTAGCCTTCTGCTCCATTCAGTCCCCGAGGGCTCAGGAAGCATGATGGTGATTAAACAGAGGCTACCTGGGAGCTAAGGAAATGCTGCTTCTCTCTGTCCTTTTGTTGGTATGAACTTCAGAGACGTCATGAAATTCTTTTGGTCAGCAAGACCAACCTCTGAAGGCCTTTAAATGTTTGAAAAATGCAGAGGCTGCCCAGAGCGTGGTCGTGGGGTGTGGTGTGAGGCCTCCGTGGCCTCCAGCCCAGCTTTTTGAGTTATTTGTCACTGGATTCCCACTTGACTAGCCTTCTGCTCCATTCAGTCCCCGAGGGCTCAGGAAGCATGATGGTGATTAAACAGAGGCTACCTGGGAGCTAAGGAAATGCTGCTTCTCTCTGTCCTTTTGTTGGTAATGTGTTCATACCTGTCTCCTCTGAGAGCATCACAAGCCACTTCTTGCTGGGAACACAGACCTCCTAGCGCCTGTTCCCCTGGAGGAAAAGAGCTGTGTTGACAGCGGTCGCCCACAAGGGTCTCCGGAGACCGCCGTGGCCTCCTCCTCCCGCGTCGTGTCAAGGGTGGGGCAGAAGGGCTCCGGTTCCCTTCCTCGTTACCCTCTTTGCTCAGGCTTGGCTGGCTCGCTGTCTCGTCCCCTCTCATTTCAGGTGTGTTTTCTAGTTTGATTGCACTTGCTTGCCTGGTGCTGCCTCGGCCTGATTCTCAAAGTTCAGCTTGGTAAAACCAGCCTGGTTAATTAATAGACAGCCTCCTCTGTCACCTTCCTTGTTTACTCTGCGGTGTTATCAACCAGGGGAAAAAGCTCACATTTCTTTTGGCTTCAGGGACATCAAAAGGCCGGCAGCCGAATGGACCTGGGGTACCTGAGTTTTCTCTGGAGCCCTCTGGTCCCCAGCAGAACACTGGTCTGAGAGTTGAGGGAAATGAGCATGTTGGGTTTTCTGATGATTTCTTTTGTTGGTGGCTGGTGGTTTGCTTGTGTTAGTGACCCTCTTTGCATCACTAAGATCCGTCTTGTATTAATAATATTTCCTTCACTATTACCTGCTTTACCTAGGCCTCCCCGAGTTCATTTGTTGGTGTGTGTTTTCCGTGTAAGCAGCTGTCGGAGGTGTGAGTCACCCATGCAGTACCTGTGGTTGGATATGGGCTGAGGTTATTCAGTGACTAATTGCCAAGGGGAGGAGAAATTGGCTTATCACGGGGAGGACGCCTTTTTATCCATGCCTGTAGCAGCTTCGCTCAGAAGACAGGGTAAAACAGAAAGGTCTTTCCTGAGCTGGGGAACATTTTAGGATCTGTGGGGTTTTTTGTGTGCGTCATTTCTTCTCTGAAGAGAAAGCTGTCTAAAATATCCAAGAGTGGAACTGAGGACTTAGATGAAACCAGCAAACAAAGGAATCGCGGAATTGGGAGCTCAGCCAATGTGCGTCTTCCCCGGCATTAGTTGTACAGGTGATTTCCTTAAGAAAAAGTAAGTGGCTTTAATTCTTTGAGGATGAGAGAGTCTCCTAAGAGTCGGTTTCAGTTTTGTCCGGTAACTTCATTGTATGGTCTGATTGAGTAGTGTGTTTACAAATTCTAGACTTGGAAGGGGTGGGGTTTGAAATACAGTATATGGTACGTGATATTCCCTTTCCTCAAAGAATATATGTATAGACACATTTTTTCAGTGCTCTACAATGAGACATAATTATATGACACAGTCTCCCAAATGATTTGAAATAAACATCTTTCTTGCTCAATTTCTTTTTTCTATAAGTAATTTTAAGTTTTTTATCCCCTTCTGTTATATTGCAGAAATTGTTACTGAGGAACATTTGATTTAACTTACAGTGTTTGGGGGGAAACGAAATACAGAACTATTAGGATTCCTAACTCAGACTTCAGGTGATTCATTTGAATCACCCACATTTGTTCTTGTCTTTGGGAAGGATGAGCCAAACAGAGGGTTGAGCTGTGTGCTGTGGGCAGGGCCAGCAGCTTCTCGGCTGGGGCCATGGTACAGAAGCTCCGGAAGCAAGTATGCTGTTTATAAGATCTGGAAGGACTCAACCCAGAGCTGGCCGTGGTTTGGGCAGTAATGGAAGGAGGGATGTGCTGCCCAACAAAACAGATGCAGGATGGGGAACAGCCTCTTCATGCATAGCCAGTATTTCTTGTTATTGTTTAGTCTCTCTGTTGTGGCCGACTCTCTGTGACCCCATCAATTTCCCAGGTAAGAATACTAGAGTGGACTGCTGTTTCCTTCTCCAGGGGATCTTCCCGACCCAGGGATCGAACAAACCCGAGTCTCTTGGTTGGCAGGCAAATTCGTTACCACTGAGCCACCTGGGAAGCCCATGCCAATATATTAATATCTAGTACAAATAAATCAGCTTTTTCTTTGCTGGGCCAAGGTACAGGCAAATAAATATTTGTGTTGAGTCCTGGGAAGGTGTTCAAATCTTTATTCTTTTACTTAGGTTATCTCTCTCTTGCTATAAAATGGTATTTTTAAAGCTCACATCAAAACATCAGTGTGGAAAGCTTCTGAGCTAAAAGTATCAACGATATATTCACATATTTTCAACTTTGTAAGAGAGATGAGATGATAGAGAAGATTAGTGAGGATCAGGGAGACTGCTGGGAGAGGAAAAGATTCAGGTATATTAAGGTGAATAGCAACTGTGTGCATAGGTGTGTATGTGTGTTTTATTTATTTTACCTTTAAAGTTTAAAATAATTTTCTCCTAAAAGGTCTGATTTTGATTAACAGTACAAGAAGAACCAAGAGTGTGTTTAATGTCATTTCTTTACTCGTTAACCAGAACACACTTAAAATACAACACAGGGATTTCCCTGGCAGTTCAGTGATTAAAACTCGGCACTTCCATTGCAAGGGGCATGGGTTGGATCCCTGGTCGGGGAACTAGGATCCTACATGCTTGGTTCTATGGCAAAAAAAAACAAAAACAAAAAAACACTCTGCAGGTACTTGATTCTAGGAAGGTACCCCCTTTAACATAAAGGGCTGGGGCTTTTTTTTAAACTGTGAATTACAGAATCTTACCCATCATCATGGTTCAGTCAATCAGACAATGAGTATCTCTTATATATAAAGTCCAATTTTTATTGGAATAGCAAGTGGTCTCCTTGGGAGATCACACTGAAGACTCAAAGCAGATTCTTTCTTTTTATCTATCCATACCTTCCACCCTGTCCTAAGGGTGAGTTGCCTTTAGTTAATCTGTATTTATTAGTGTGTGAACCCAAGCTATCTAATTTTAAGAGTTTATTCAAGTGGTAGATTTAAAACATTTTCCCACTAAGTGATGGGAAGATCATCATGCCATTCTCTTCTTGGGCTCCAGATAGAGCCAAGGATGAAATTATCTCAAGGTGCTTCTCAAAACTCAGTCTTGGCAAGTCGTCACAGGTTGGCAAGCAACATAAGACTTTTGCCAAAGGCTTCCAACCTCTATGTCACCCATATTGATGGAGACATTTAACCTTATATCACCTGTTCTGGCATAACAAAACACTTGTGTTCACCTCCACTGTGGGTAACTCAAGCAGACTCTGATTCAGTGACCCAGTTGGATGATGGCAAGATGATGTTGAGGTAGACAAGGCAGGGCTGACCTGACAGCATTACCATCAAGTACGTGACACTGATTGCTTATGGCTATGATTCATCCTCATTGGCCAAAGTCCCGTTCTGGCTGGTTGGCACCCATGAAGTACTGACTAGCAGATGTTAAATATTTTGACTGTTCCCTGTGTTCCCTGTATGAATGTACAGCACATCTGAATTGTTGTTTATTAAGTGTTACATTTCTTTTTGAATTTATCTGCATGTGACTTCCAGAAATGAGATTCTTCTAATGATTTTTTTTGCATGTGTTTAATTTTAAACTTTACATAACTTCATTTCACTTAGTTATATAATGTGCCTCCTAGCGATTTCTTTTCACATCACCAAACATATTTTTAAAACACCCATGCAGGCACCTCTGTTGTTCTCAAAGAAATTTACTCAACTTCTTATTAATTTAAATTAACTTTAAGGACTTCTCTGCTGGGCCAGTGGTTAAGACTTCATGTTGCTACTGCAGGAGGTACAGGTTCGATCCATGGTCGGAGAACTAACATCCGCATGCTCCACAGCATGGGCAAAAAAAAAAATTTAACTTTACATTTTTTTTTCATTAATACTCTTTATTCTTCTAGACAGTTCTGTACTCCTAGGAATATTGATGCCTCTTTTTACTCTCTTATCCGAAAAGGGGGGAGGGTTTTCTATGTGTTAATTGGGGTCAGGATTCCCCAAATGAAGATGAAGCCAGATGAGGAGGAAAAAGAGAACAGGGAGTTGTGACTCACCCTGTTAGGATTATTATTCATCCTAAGGTAGCTCAGATGGCAGATAATCTGGTTGCAATGCAGGAGACAGGGTTCCATCTCTGGAAGGGGAATGGCAATCCACTCCAGTATTCTTGCCTGGAGAATTCCGTGGACAGAGGAGCCTAGCAGGATATAGTCTACGGGATCGCAAAGAGTGGACACGACTGATCGACTAACACTTTCACTAAGTGGGTTCTAGACATGTGAAACCCTAGTCTTTGGGGGGATTAATAAACAATAATGACAGTAGTACCTACTGTTCGTTAGTACCTACCGTTTGTTGCACCTGAGTAGCCTTGAGCACCATGTGGTTCTTTGTATACAGTGGCATGTTTGAATTTATCTTTACGTTTATTGGGGTTGATTATTGGCGTTGTGTGGTCTGATTGGGTGGGGAATTTGACCACATGTGCACTGCTGGCTGAGCCAGACACTCTTGTATTTTATCACCTATAAAGCCCTACCTTGCTTACCACTGAGCTGGATCTTTCTTTTCACTGAGCCTTGCATTGAGGAAGACAGAGTGGGAGAGGTATTTATAGAGGATCCACGTTGATCTGCCGCAAGACAGAGGTTATATGGTTTCTCCAGCTATTCTGGAATGGGAATTGGGTATGTTACCACACAATGACCTTGGGAATGCCCTCCTGGTCTAAAGTCCTGAGCCCCTGAGTCTTGAGGGTGTGTGGGCTGGAGCATCTTGACTTCAGCCTAGGTGTGACTCCCCAGGGTCTAGGAAAGGGTCCCAGGGGTGAGGACAGCTTGAGGATATCCCACGTCTGGTTTAGAGGCAGAGAACAGACTAGCATATTATGTATGTGTATGTGTGATGGGGGAGCAGGAGTGGTGGAGATAAAATCATAATTTCAAGTGAGGAGCCTGTATACATTGGGAAGGAGACCCTTAGCGAGCTGAGGAGCCAGTTCAACAATGCTTAAGCAATGTACCATCAAGGACTTCCCTGGTGGCTTTGCGCTAAAGAATCTGCCTGCTGAGCAGGAGATGCAGGTTTGATCCCTGGGTCTGGAAGATCCCCTGGGGAAGGAAATGGCCACCCACTCCAGTATTGGTGCCTGGAGAATCCCATGGACAGAGGAGCCTGGTGGGCTACACAGTCCATGGAGTCACAAAAGATTCAGACACAATTGGGCATGCACGCAGGAATGTACCCTCAAAGGATTCCTTTTGGTTGCTACATATTTGCATTTTGCTTGCATTTTTGCTTGATGGGTTCCATTATGAAATCCACCATAATGTGCCAAATTCTCCGGGTCAGAGATTCTGCACTGCTGGGTCCTTCCACTGACAAGATAAGGAAGCTGTGGGAAACCAGCTGGTTCATCCCCTGCATCCTCATCACCGGACGCAGGCAAGAGTATGTCCTCTCCAGAGCGGGAAGTTTCGGGCTTGATGAGAGCTGTGTTTTGGAATTAGGCTTGATTCTTAGCAAGTGCATGGTAAATACTGTTGGACTAAGTGAATGAATTGATGTGTATTCTGTATTTATTCAGAGCCGTGGGTTCTGTTTCCTTTTCTGTCTTCTCCTTGTTGCCTCTTCTATTTCTTCTCTCTTCCCCCATCACCCACACAATGGATCTCTTAGCTGCTCATCTTGACTGCTGTCCATCTGAGCCCACGTCCTCAGCCCTCATGCCCCTACCTCGCCCACCCCAATCATTTATACCCTCCTTGTCTTTCACACCTCTGAGAAGACCAAATGGAAATGTGGCTTCTGTGGCATCTCAGAACTTGAAGACAGGGCTTGAGAGGTGCCACTGGCTCCTGTCCCCTCCCTTTGCAGCCATTTGGAGAATCTCAGTGAGCATGACCCTGGTGGGTTTTAATCAAAACAAAAATATCACATCCTAAATTAATTTGTGTTTTTGATTCTGCCCCTAGCTAAATACAGTAGTATAGTTACAAATTATAATAGTTTCCTCTTTTGCCATTAACTTGAAATTTTTTATTGAGATTTAATTGACATATACCATTATATTAGTTTCAGAGGTACAACATAATGGTTCCATATATGCATCTACTACAAAATAATCACCACACTTAAGTCTAGTTGACATCTATTACTAAACATAGTTTCATTTTGTTCTTGTGATAAGGACTTTTAAAACCTACTCCCTTAGCAACTTTCAAATACAATACAGCATTAGTAACTACAGTTACCATGCTGCGCATCACACCCCCAGGACTTAGATGTATTTTGTAACTGTAAGTTTGCATCTTTTGACCATCTTCACCCAGTTCACAGCCCCCACCTCCTGCCTGTGGCAACCACCAATCTGTTCTCTGTGTCTATGAGAACAATCTTTTTCTTTCTATTTATGTATTCATTTGTTTTTATTTGAGGATAATTGCTTTAGTGTTGTGTTTCTGCTATACAGCAACGTGAAACAGCTACATGTATACAATATCCTCTCCCTCTTGAGCTTCCCTCCTATCCCCAGCCCATCCCACCCCCACCCCCCCAGATTATCACAAAGCACCAAGCTGAGCTCCCTTTGCTATACAGCAGCTTCCTACTAGCTCTCTGTTTTATCGCTGTGCTTAGGTACTCAGTCATGTCCGACTCTTTGAGACCCCATGGACCCACCAGGCTCCTCGGTCCATGGTATTCTCCAGGCACGAATACTGGAGTGGGAAGCCATTCCCTTCTCCAGGAGATCTTCCCAACTGAAGGGAAGATCCTGTGTCTCCTGCATTGCAGGCAAATTCTTTACTGCTGAGCCACCAAGGAAGCCCATTTTACACAGTTACACATGGTAGTATACATATATGTCAATGGTACTCCCTCAATTTGACCCATCTACCTACCTCCTCCCCTGACCCTGCCCTATGTCCATAAGTCCATTGTCTATGTCTGCGTTTTTATTCCTGCCCTGCAAATAGGTTCATCAGTAGCGTTTATTCTTTACTCACTGCTTCTTATGGAGGAGAGCTAGTAGGAGAACCTATGGGATTCCTCATGCTCCTAAACCAGGTAGTAATGAAACAGCCCAGAAATCTCTGCTTCCTGGGGCTTATGATGACCTGTCCCAACACGCGCCTCCTCATCAGATGGCAGCTCCAGAGGATGTGCTGTCAGGGTTCGTCCTCCTCCACCATACCTGAGCTTCCCTGCCCCCTTCTCTGTTTGCCATCCCTACTATAATTTGCCTCCAATTCACTCATCTCCTGAATCATTATTTCCTCCAGACCTCTCAGGGCTGACATCTCATGGTAAAGCACCAGGAATTGGTTAACCTTCCCTCCCAGTCTTTCCCATGCCTCTCCTCTCTCCGTGGCCATGTCCCTACATTGTATCAGCTCAGAAAGATGAGAAGGATGCTTGCTATCTATTTTCCAGGGCTAAGGCTAGAAAAAATGTGCCAAAGATAATCTTAGAAAACATTGTAGCACTTTGGATACATTAAAGCCACATCATTTCTTAAAAGCTCTGACCTCAATTTTTAAACCATTGTTACCATTTTTTCCTCAAACTCCATAGCATTGAGTTCTATAGCAGATATATTCATTTCCTGTGGTTGCTGTGACAACTTATGACAAACTTAGTAGCTTGAAACACCACAAATTTGTTATTTTCCACTTGAGGAGAGCAAAGGTCCAGACTGGTTTCACTGGCCTGAATTAAGGGGTTGGCTCTGCCACATTCCGTCTGAAGGCCCTAGAGGAGAATCTTGTTCTTTGCTTTTTCCAGCTGCTGGGAGCTGCCTTATTCCTTGGCTCATGGCTCTCTCCTCCATCTCCAAAGTCAGTAATGTAGAATGTTTTGTATTCTGTTGGGTTGGCCAAAAAGTTCACTCAGGTTTCTCCCTAAAATCTTATGGAAAAACCTGAGCGTACATTTTGGCCAGCCCAGAATTACAAGTTAATCTCTAAAAGTATGTTGCCTATAAGCTTAAATTATACATAATAGCCTACCTCTGGGAACCCTGCCTCTAAGGTGATGAGCATTAATACCTTCGTATTTGTGTGATCAGGTCCACCACCTGTGAAGGACTGCAGGGAGGGAAAAGTAACACATCCCTTCCGGAGGCTGACCGGAAACAGGAAACCTTTGACTTTACTCCCGCCCCTTTTAGTATAAAAGCAGCCCCAATTCTAATGGACACAAGATGGCTCTTAGTAAGTAGGAGTCTATCTTCTTCTCGGTTTGCCAGCTTTCGGAATTAAGTGACCATTCCTTCTCCAGCAACTCGTCTCTCAAGTTCCTGGCCTGCTGTGTGTCAAGCACTGTGAGCTTGGATTCAGTAACAAATTTGGGAGAGTCACCTAGGAGCCTTGCTGCTCGTGGCTTTGTGGCAGGGATTGGGGGATTTTTGAGTATAAGATTCTAGCAGCTGCCAGGACCACTTGTCCTGAGGACGTGTCCTTCAGAGTTCCCCAAAGTGGCACTGGCTGCCTCAGTGCTTGGCAATTGGAACAAGGAACTGACATCTGAGAGCTGGCAGGCTCCATACAGTAGGGTAAGTCAGTCCAGTGTGTACAACTAAAAACTTTATTTCTTCTCTAGGGCTTTTTTTTTTCTCCAGAATAAGCCAAATTTTGTGTGTGTGTTTGAGTGGGGTACCCTGTTAGAGACAGGAAAGAGTTATCGGACTTCTGCCCAGTTTGTGAACCAATTCATTTGTTTCTTCGCATGCATGCTAAGTCACCCCCTTCATGTCCAACTTTGCAACCCTACGAACTGCAGCCCTCCAGCTTCTCTGTCCATGGGATTCTTCAGGCAAGAATACTGGAATGGGTTGCCATGCCGTCCTCCAGGGGAATCTTCCTGACCCGGGGCTGAACCCTCGTCTCTTAGATCTCCTGCGTTGGCAGGCAGATTCTTTAACCACTAGCCCCACCTGGGTGGAACCTACCATTTGTGCATGCTGTTTGTGTTTTGCTGGTCTTGAATTTGTAACTTTAAAAATAGAGAATATTTCAACTGTCCCTATAGACAGTTCTCTGCTATTTTGGATAAGAGATCTGATTATAGCTATGAACCCATAGGTGAAAGGGACATTATATTTTATTGCAGGGGCCCCCCAACCCTTTTTGGCCCCAGGAACCAGTTTTGTGGAAGACAGTTTTTCCATGGATGGGGGTTGGAATGGTTTCGGGGTGATTCAAGCTCTTTACATTTATTGCACACTCTGCCGCCACTGATCTGACAGGAAGTACGGATCCGTGGCCTGGAGGTTGAGGAGCCCCTGTTTTATTGAACAGTGTGTTGCCTCTGTGCCTGTTAGGATCTCCACGGGGGTTAGGTAAGGCTATCTTGGGACCCTGTGCACCCTGTACTGATACCTTTGTTGTGTTAATTACGTCGTTTATGGTCTCTTGTGTCTTTGGAGTGTGTAAGATCCCAAGACCAAACTTCAGGGTTTATTTAGGACTTTGTGTGGTCTCTTTTGGTTTCATTTTGTTTGGTTCTGTTCCTCCACTTGCAGCCAGATCAATTTTGTGATTTTTTAAAATTAATTTAATTGGAGGATAATAACTTTACAATACTGTGGTGGTTTTTGCCATGCGTCAAATGAATCGGCCGTGGGTGTACCTGTGTCCCCTCATTCTGAACCCCCACCCCACCTCTGGGTCGTCCCAGAGCATGGGCTTTGCGTGCGCAGATTCACGCGTGGAACTGGCGCTGGCCATCTGTTTTGCGTATGGTAACATACGTGTTTCAGTGCTGTTCTCTCACATCGTCCCACACTCACCTTCTCCCACGTAGTCCGAAAGTCTGTTCTTTACATCTGTGTCTCTTTTGCTGCCTTGCATATAGGATCGTTGTTACCATCTTTCTGAATTCCATATATATGCGTTAATACACTGTATTGATGTTTCTCTTTCTGACTTCACTATTTTAAAACTTGACTGATCTCAAATGGAGGAAAGAAACAGGGAAGAAAAGAAAACAAAACTGTCTGTTCTTGTCCAGGAGTGGGCATTCCGAAGGAGGGGAGAAACGTTTCACTTGATTCCTAATGTCACCAAAAGCTACAAATAGAAGTGTCTTTTCCATTAATATTAGTAAAAGCGTTTAGTCATCTAGACAGGTGACCTTGATTTGTCCTGTCTTCCAGAAACCCAATCGGAATCTAATCTCTTTTATAACTTACGGCTTTAACATTGTGGTACCTGATGGATAACTAAAATTTTTGAATGGGAACTATGTCCCTGTGTATTTATGCATGTGTTTGCACATAATATAGATGTGCAGCATTGTCATAATGGATTTGTAAAAGAGCTCTGTTTAATAGGCTTAAAGGAAATTAAGTGAGTTTGAATACTCAAACATAAAAGAAACTCACCAGAATGGGTTTCAGGTTCACAAGCTCTAGGAAATATTCAGTATTAAATTAATATGTGGTGTGAAAGTTAGATTAAGCTTGTTGGCTCAATACAGATGTTTTTTGAGTCATCAACATTAAGTATAGGGACTTCCCTGGTGGTCCAGTGGTTAGGAATCCACCTTGCAATGCAGGAGATATAGGTTCCATCCCTGGTCCAGGAACTAGGATCCCAGGGAGCAACTGGGCACATGTGCAACTAAGACCCAATGCAGCCAAATAAACTAAATAATAAACAACATTATATATAATACTTTTATTGTATCTAGGTTTACTGGAAATCAAATAAGGTCTTATTCCTGTTACAAAGTTTGTCAGCAAGAAAAAAATGTGATAAGGCTTTTAAGTAAATAAAATGTAAATGAAGTAAAGAGTTTGGGGTAAATTCTATGAGAATCATGTCTTGGGAATGTTTGTCTAGAAGAGTCTCTCCAGATTTTCGTAACTTGAAACTAAGTCCTAAGATAAGATAGAACATAATTTTTAAAATCTTAAAGTGGTACAAAACCTGGATTTGGTTCTCTAAGAAGACAAAGTTTTCTTAAAATACTGAACTGCTTTTAAGTGATCTGTATTTGCCACAGTTCTTTTATCATCACTGGTTAGAACTTTTTTTTTATATTTCTGCCATCTCAAAGATCAAGTTCTAAGTGGGGTTCATTTGACCTCTGGCTAACTCTGGGATTTTTCAGAGGGCCCTGGAACACTTCCAGTTGTTTTCTCCGCATCTCAGAGAAATATTAAACTATGTATATACATGGTTGAGTCCCTTTGCTGTCCACTTGGATCTATCAGAACATTGTTAATTGGCTATACTCCAATAGAAAATAAAAGTTAATAAAAATAAATCTGTATTACTAATCATAAAAACTAATTGGGCTTATCTGGTATGTTGAATTGCATGGAGGGCATTGTCAAATGAGTGATGGTAAAATTTCTTAGATTATATCATGGGTAAACATTATTAACATACATATTGTAGAAATTATATGGAACTCCTAAAATTCTGGTATACTCTGATAAATGATGTCATAATTTTAGTAATTATCACAGCCACAGCAGTAATCAGTTTTCTAGTCAAATGCATTGTATTCCCAGTTGGTTGATGCTGAAGCAAAAAGGCAGCCTTTTAATGGTTAGATGGTCAGTTGCTATCTGTGTGTTTTACAGTGGCTTCTGAATGACTCTAGAGCTCTTTCATGAAGAAGCAGGCAAGACTGATGAAATCCTTTGTGTGCAAGCATTTTTACTGTTATCAGGGAAAATAAAGGAATAAAAGAGAGGATATGTTGCTTCTTCCTTAGCTCCTCTAGCTGAGCTTGCTGTCCCAGCCACTCTGGCCATTATGCAATACCCCCACCGCTTCCACCACCTTCCATTCCTATCCAGGCTCAGTTTCTCATGCTGGGGCTGAGGACTTCTCCTCCTTATAAGCATCCATCAGAAAATGCTGGCTCGAAGTGCACTATTATCTCTAAGACAGATGGCTAGTGGGAGGCTGCTGCATAGCACAGGGAGCTCAGCTCCGTGCTTTGTGACGACCCAGCAGAGTGTGGTGGAGCGGGAGGGAGGCTCAGAAGCGAGGGGATATAGGTATACATAAAGCTGAGCCACATTGCTGTACTGCTTAAGCTAACACAACATTGTAAACCAACTATACTCCAATTAAAAATAAATACATTTAAAAATGTTTTAAAACAAAGTGTTCAAGGAACAAGAACAAAAGATGCAAATCAAAATCTGCCCCCCCTTTTTTTTGGCATTGGATTCCTGGAAGGTAACTCAGAGAAGTAAGGCACTGTTGAAGAGGAAAACCATCCACTTACTGTGAGGAGGAGGAACACTGGGAAATGGACTGCCCTCGGCTGAAACAGAAGAAGAAACGGGAGCTCCTGTGGTAGAAAGAGAGGACACTGAATAAGGGGCCCTGGGGCTCCCTTGGACTTCCCGTGCCCAGTTCCCCACAGGAGCCCAGGGTAAAATTGCACGTAGGAGATGAAATGATTGAAGGCAAAAGGAAAGGGGGGCAGCAGAGGATGAGATGTTTAGGTAGCATCACATACTCAGTGGCCGTGAGTTTAGGTGAGACAGTGGCGGACACAGGAGCCTGGCGTGCTGCAGTCCATGGGGTCGCAAAGAGACAGACATGACTTAGTGACTGGAAAACAACAAACTGATTGACTTTCTGATAGACCTTACCCTCAAAAACATTTTTTTAAGTCAGAATAGCTTGACATCACCAGGCTTCTCTGGTGGCTCAGTGTAAAGAGCCTGTCTGCCAATGCAGGAGATGCAGGTGCCATCCCTGAGTAAGGAAGATCCCCTGGAGAAGGAAATGACAACCCACTCCAGTATTCTTGCCTGGGAAATCCCATGAACAGAAGAGCCTGGCCGGCTACAGTCCATAGGATCACAAAACAGTGGGACAGGACTAAGCGACTAAACAACCACCACAAAAGCTCAACATCGGGAGTCTCACCTAAACATGCTTTAAGCCTACAGATGGTGCTTATGAAAACCCCAGAAAAGGAGACTGAGCTCTTTCCCCCAAGGTCTTAAAAATAACCTGGCGACTGCTGTCAGCGCTCCCCAGATGAGGACTCAATGCCAAAGAAGCTGCGCCACTAAGGACTGAAATATACTCAACACCTCTTTCTCAGATGCTTCAAACTGCAAGACATTTCAGATACCTGGACACTTTCTCAGTGTGGGTGGAAGCCTATCCCTCCTGGACAAAAAATCTCAGATGGTTAAAGCCGTCCTTAGGGGAGTCATGCCCTGATTCGGCTGAAGGCATCACAGCAACATTCATCCTGGAGACCACAGTCAATAAGAAAAGAAGAAAACGAATCATACATTAAAAGGGAAAATTGCTAAAATGTCAGGAGACTAACTGAACTTGGGATAAGGCCTTGCCAGTTGCCCTGCTGCAGATCAGTAACTCCTGGAAGCAGGCTTAAATTAGGCCCCTTTAAAATACTGTCTGGTAGGCCATTCCAGCTGTCTGCCGTGGCAGGGGAGTCCATAAAACATGTAGCAGTGGGCAATTATGTTAAAACTTTGGGCACTATACTAACCTCTGTTCATGAGTTTGCCTCCAACAGGACTACCTATGCAACTGAAGTAGATAGTAATTCCCTTGTAGCTATAAAAGGGTCAACCGATTTGTTTAATTGTGTCCAAATAAATAGCACAGGAATTTAGTATATGTATTGAAAACTGGAACCAAAGCCCTAAGTTCAATTACAGGTAGACAACATAATGCTCAGAGGTTTCATTGGGTTCAAATAGCTGTCCAGGATGACTAAGGAACATTCATCACCTGCATTCAGCAGAAAGCAACCAGCCAAAGTGGTCTTGGTCCCTTTTCCTGCAGGACTGAAATAGACAGTGACATTGGGGAGTTCTAATAAGGAAGAACCTATTAGAAATAGGTTCTTGGGAATAGAGAATGACCACAGAGAAGAAGAAATGAACACCTCCCCTCTGGAGGCAGACGGGGACCTGGAAGTGTTTGACTTTACTCCCACCCCTTTTACTGTTAAAAAAAAAAAAAAAATACCTGAATTCTGACTCAGGCAAGATGGTTCTTTGGGCATGAGTCCACCATCTTCTCAGTGTGTTGACTTTCGGAATAAAGTCTCTGCTCGTTGCCCCAGCAACTTGTCTTTTGATTATTGGCCTGTCGTGCAGAGAGCAGTACGAGCTCGGGCTCGGTGGCAGCATCTTTCCATCTTGCTCTGCTCTGCTTCAGTCTTCACATCCCCTTCCATGACGCTGCCCCTCCGGCCTATTTCACAGATAAGGACCCTTGTGATTTCATTGGGTCCCCCTGGATAATCTCTCCCTCTCAGCATCCCTAATGGGATATCTGTGAGGTCCTTTTTGCCACGTATGGGAGCATGGGTAAGGGTCACAGACACCTTGTGGGGGCCACTCTTCAGCTGGTTTCACTGGGGAAGCCACACTGAGACGTCTCTAAAAACATGACTGTCAAAGTAGATGCTCTAATTTCTTGTTTTCTTTCCAGATGCAGAGAGAAATTGTTTATGCAAGAGGAGATGGCCCTGGTGCCTCTCGACCTGGACCCACAGCTCTTCCACCCCACGCCATTCCAAACTCTCCTCCGTCTACTCCCGTGCCCCACTCCATGCCTCCCTCTCCATCCAGAATTCCCTACGGAGGCACCCGCCCAATGGTGGTTCCTGGCAATGCTACCATCCCCAGGGACAGACTCTCCAGCCTGCCAGTCTCCAGATCCATCTCCCCCAGCCCCAGCGCCATCCTGGAAAGAAGAGACGTGAAGCCAGATGAAGACATGAGAGCAAGAACCTGGCCATGTACCGGAATGAGGGTTTCTACGCCGACCCTTACCTTTATCACGAGGGGCGGATGAGCATAGCGTCATCGCACGGCGGGCACCCGCTGGATGTCCCAGATCACATCATCGCGTATCACCGCACTGCCATTCGGTCAGCCAGTGCTTACTGCAACCCATCTCTGCAAGCGGAAATGCACATGGAGCAGTCACTGTACAGACAGAAGCCAAGGAAATACCCAGAGAGCCACTTGCCTACTCTGGGCGCCAAGACGCCCCCGGCATCTCCTCACCGAGTCGGCGACCTGAGGATGGTGGAGATGCACGGTCACCATAACGCCCACGGGCACCCCCACACGTTGCAGCCAGACCGGGCCTCGCCCAGCCGCCAGGGCTTCAAGAAGGAGCCTGGCACCTTGGTGTACATCGAGAAGCCACGGACCACTCCAGGATTATCCGGGATTGTGGACCTCGGCCCTCCTCTGGTTGAGAAGCAGGTGTTCGCTTACAGCACGGCTACCATACCCAAAGACCGAGAGACCAGGTAAGGCAGTGAGGGTGGCACCAGGGTGGTCCATGCCCACCTGCTGGGTGTTTGGGCTGCTTTACAGGAGTCGGAAGGAGAGAGCAGCAGTTAGCTGAGTGCCAGCCTTCAGCAGTGTGCCCTCTGGGTTCTGTGTTGGGTGGAGGGGGTAGGGGCGTGGGGAAGTAGGATCCCAGGTGGTTCTTGTCTGCAAGGAGTTTCTAAACCTGATGGTTGAGTGTCGTTCGCCAGTGGCCTGGCTAAAGGCAGGCGGGCAGGCCACCCCAACAAGAGGGGTCAGAATGGACCTCCTGGGTGTGGGTCTAACAGCAGCATCATTGGTACATATCTGAATCATTCAGAAGAAAATTGCTTACCAGATGAGAAGAAACCAGATTCAGACAAACCAGTCAGGAGCTGATCATTATTGATCTCCCACTGAAAAGAAGGAGTGAGTGGTTCAAGTGTTCACTGTTTAAATTGGCAGTTTGTGTTTTTTTTTTTTCCTTGAAGTGCAATTTTGTTTTCTCATGTGGTTTGGGGAAATAAAAAGAATGTGTCACTGTCTGTCATCCAGGGTGATAAAAACAAATCTGCATAAAATTTGGATGGTGTCGATGTAATACTCATTTGGGAGTGGTACTGAGATCAGCAAAGTTTTTCTTGTGGATAAGATATGCTGGGTATTTAAATTTTTTTTTAAATTTACATGTTTTTGTAGTTCACCTAGAACCTTCATACAACATCTTGAAAATCCTCCAATTTATAGTTATAGAAAAGCCAATTTTGACAGAATTTCTATAGCCTGGATTTGTTGATGGAAGACAATAAATATATTAATTATAATCATAAAAATCTAGGCAAAGAAATAGAGTTCAAAGGAGATTAAGCATGCAGCCTGTGGTCATACAGGAATTCAGAAGGGGAGTGAAAATTACAATTCAGACATTCAGCCACTCAGTACCCTATCGGAACCTCTCTTCCCTCCTCCTCACCAAAAATGATCATATCACTTACTATTACATAATCTTGTAAAAGAGAAGGCCAAAATTGTGACTGGCATGCGAAATGTCTGTCTTACTATCTTAATCACACAAATCAGAAAGTTCTGTCCTCTTTGGCAGATTTTTATGCTGAAAGGGCCATCTCTCATCTGGTCACAAAAGAAAGATTCCAGGAAGATGGAAAGAGAATAAACATGAGTTTTGTGTTTCTTTTACAGCTCTAACCTTCTCACACAACTGGAAAAAAATTAAAAAACGGAAACAGTGACTGACTTGATTATTCAGGACAAAGAAAAATTAAGAATCAGTAAAAGATATTCATTTTCTCTCTTCCAAAGTCCTTAGGAAGTTAAATGCTAAGAATCAAAGGAAACAGACATCTCTTGTGACCTTTGGTGAGGGGTGTGGGAGAAACACTAAGGCTCTTTGAACAGACCAGTGTCACAACTAGAGGGGACTCTGCCGAGAGGAGCCTTAAGGGAGCCTGCACCCTGTGCATCTAAGAAAGGATGGTTCATCCCCCGTTGGGCTATGAGGGGCTGGTTGGGAAGTGTGTGTCCCTGGTAGGTTGAGAGCTGGACTCATAAGAGTTTCTTCCAGGAGACAAACCTGTCCATCTCCTGGACTCGAATCCATCCTGCTCCCATTCCCCCACCCTCCTGCTGACCCACCTGGAGGGTAGGAGAGGACCGTGAGCTTGATTCCACCATGTATCTCATTAAGCCATCCGCACTCTGCTGATTTCCAGGCACACTTTGGTCAGTGATGGGGTCTGGCTATCTGCTCAGCACCCGGTTCATTGTCATGCATACAGTTCCCACGTGTATATAACTGGCATCACTGAACCCAGTTCCCAGGATTGGATTATGGGTGGGACCAAAATGAAGGTCCCTCTGCTGTGTGGAATCGCCTCCCTGCTGCCCCCTGAGCAGTCTTGAATTTTGGCCTTAAGTAGCATCAGTGCAGGGCTGGCCAGGTGGCACGAGTGGTAAGGAACCTGCCTCCCAGCGCAGGAGACATAAGAGACTTGGGTTCAGTCCCTGGACTGGCAAGATCCCCTGGAGGAGGGCCTGCTACCACTCTAGTCTTCTTGCCTGAGAATCCCATGGACAGAGGAGCCTGGCAAGCTCCAGCCCATAGGGTCACACAGAGTTGGAAATGACTGAAGCAAGTTAGCACACACGCGCATCAGTATATTTTCAGGTCCTTTGTTTCCTCAGAGGCTTTTTTTCACTGAAGCTCAGAAAATGCTATGGATTTCTGTCCTACATATATGTTAGCAGTTACTTTTAGAAAATCCAGATTAGCAGTTTTGTAGAATAACTATTAGAAAATTTGATTATTTTTCTAAAATAAGATTAATGTTCACTTAAAATATACTGTCATGTCATGGTTATTTCCATATTCTGACATATAGTTGTGGTTTTAGAATACAATTTTACATTTTTCAATTTTTTCCATTCTTGTAAATGTGAAATAGCAGAGGAGGAATTTTATGTCCCATTTTGCCTACGTGATTCCTCACCTGTTAATCAGCTTATCTCCAGTGGGCGGAACCGGAGGGTTGGCGTGCTTGTGTATATGTGGGTAGGCTAGATTCCCTTCTCCTGTAGCCCTAGACACACATGCACACACACACACTCCTGTCTGTACATATAGAGCTGCTATTACTGAAACACCTAAACATCCCTACTAACTCAACCCAGGCACATGACAAAAAGTATGTAAAGAATGATTTCTTTGGTAAAAAAGAATTGAGTCTGGACATTTGCTGTTAGCACTCCCACCCACCACCCCCTGTTAACTAGACAGGTCTCTTCTTCAACTGCAATTCTAAACTC
>SJYC01089115.1:0-67680 GCA_006408675.1 Madoqua kirkii
GTCGATGTAATACTCATTTGGGAGTGGTACTGAGATCAGCAAAGTTTTTCTTGTGGATAAGATATGCTGGGTATTTAAATTTTTTTTTAAATTTACATGTTTTTGTAGTTCACCTAGAACCTTCATACAACATCTTGAAAATCCTCCAATATATAGTTATAGAAAAGCCAATTTTGACAGAATTTCTATAGCCTGGATTTGTTGATGGAAGACAATAAATATATTAATTATAATCATAAAAATCTAGGCAAAGAAATAGAGTTCAAAGGAGATTAAGCATGCAGCCTGTGGTCATACAGGAATTCAGAAGGGGAGTGAAAATTACAATTCAGACATTCAGCCACTCAGTACCCTATCGGAACCTCTCTTCCCTCCTCCTCACCAAAAATGATCATATCACTTACTATTACATAATCTTGTAAAAGAGAAGGCCAAAATTGTGACTGGCATGCGAAATGTCTGTCTTACTATCTTAATCACACAAATCAGAAAGTTCTGTCCTCTTTGGCAGATTTTTATGCTGAAAGGGCCATCTCTCATCTGGTCACAAAAGAAAGATTCCAGGAAGATGGAAAGAGAATAAACATGAGTTTTGTGTTTCTTTTACAGCTCTAACCTTCTCACACAACTGGAAAAAAATTAAAAAACGGAAACAGTGACTGACTTGATTATTCAGGACAAAGAAAAATTAAGAATCAGTAAAAGATATTCATTTTCTCTCTTCCAAAGTCCTTAGGAAGTTAAATGCTAAGAATCAAAGGAAACAGACATCTCTTGTGACCTTTGGTGAGGGGTGTGGGAGAAACACTAAGGCTCTTTGAACAGACCAGTGTCACAACTAGAGGGGACTCTGCCGAGAGGAGCCTTAAGGGAGCCTGCACCCTGTGCATCTAAGAAAGGATGGTTCATCCCCCGTTGGGCTATGAGGGGCTGGTTGGGAAGTGTGTGTCCCTGGAGGTTGAGAGCTGGACTCATAAGAGTTTCTTCCAGGAGACAAACCTGTCCATCTCCTGGACTCGAATCCATCCTGCTCCCATTCCCCCACCCTCCTGCTGACCCACCTGGAGGGTAGGAGAGGACCATGAGCTTGATTCCACCATGTATCTCATTAAGCCATCCGCACTCTGCTGATTTCCAGGCACACTTTGGTCAGTGATGGGGTCTGGCTATCTGCTCAGCACCCGGTTCATTGTCATGCATACAGTTCCCACGTGTATATAACTGGCATCACTGAACCCAGTTCCCAGGATTGGATTATGGGTGGGACCAAAATGAAGGTCCCTCTGCTGTGTGGAATCGCCTCCCTGCTGCCCCCTGAGCAGTCTTGAATTTTGGCCTTAAGTAGCATCAGTGCAGGGCTGGCCAGGTGGCACGAGTGGTAAGGAACCTGCCTCCCAGCGCAGGAGACATAAGAGACTTGGGTTCAGTCCCTGGACTGGCAAGATCCCCTGGAGGAGGGCCTGCTACCACTCTAGTCTTCTTGCCTGAGAATCCCATGGACAGAGGAGCCTGGCAAGCTCCAGCCCATAGGGTCACACAGAGTTGGAAATGACTGAAGCAAGTTAGCACACACGCGCATCAGTATATTTTCAGGTCCTTTGTTTCCTCAGAGGCTTTTTTTCACTGAAGCTCAGAAAATGCTATGGATTTCTGTCCTACATATATGTTAGCAGTTACTTTTAGAAAATCCAGATTAGCAGTTTTGTAGAATAACTATTAGAAAATTTGATTATTTTTCTAAAATAAGATTAATGTTCACTTAAAATATACTGTCATGTCATGGTTATTTCCATATTCTGACATATAGTTGTGGTTTTAGAATACAATTTTACATTTTTCAATTTTTTCCATTCTTGTAAATGTGAAATAGCAGAGGAGGAATTTTATGTCCCATTTTGCCTACGTGATTCCTCACCTGTTAATCAGCTTATCTCCAGTGGGCGGAACCGGAGGGTTGGTGTGCTTGTGTATATGTGGTAGGCTAGATTCCCTTCTCCTGTAGCCCTAGACACACATGCACACACACACACTCCTGTCTGTACATATAGAGCTGCTATTACTGAAACACCTAAACATCCCTACTAACTCAACCCAGGCACATGACAAAAAGTATGTAAAGAATGATTTCTTTGGTAAAAAAGAATTGAGTCTGGACATTTGCTGTTAGCACTCCCACCCACCACCCCCTGTTAACTAGACAGGTCTCTTCTTCAACTGCAATTCTAAACTCTTTTGGAAAGCTTAATGACTAAGCTGAAACGCAGTACTGCCGGGGGATAATATAATAACACTGATGGTAGCTATCATTTATTGGCCAAATGTGAGGTTAGTTTACATACATCATATGATGTAATCATCATGACGACCCAGCAAGGTTCATACCATTGCCATCCCTATTTTACAGATGCAGAAACTGAGCTCAGAGAGGTTAAGAAACTTGCCCAAGGTCACAAAGCCAGTAAGTGGCATAGAATGTCCAGGTGCATTAAAGAATCCATACCTTTTACCACTAGGCGGTATTCTGCCTGGTAGGTGAAGAACTGTAAGCCCCACGTTCACCCAACAGAGAAGTGAATTCGAGAGTGAATTCTAAGCATTTCAACCAGGACAAAATGCTAAGTAGCTGCTCTGAAAGGATATTTACAATCATCAACATGGAAAAATTTGCATAATTATGCTGCTAAATATATACATGTCATTTAAAATATAACTGCCCCAGCTAGTATATTAGCACAATTATGAAGCAACAGGGGAAGAGAAAAGAGAACGTTCTTGGTAGATTTTATTTTGACAAAATTAATGTGAGCACCATGTCAAAGAAAATTTTAAGGATGCCAGAAACAATTAACCAAGCACAAGATTATAATCCACTGCCACACCTATACTGTGGTGCTATTTTAGATATATTTACTCTGTGCCAGTATTTGGTAAAGAAACAGCCCCTAAGAGTTTAACTTTTAGAGTTAGGGTCTTATTAAGTGCCAAACCAATTTCTGTTGAATTTCATATTACTAAAAAGCAAATAAATCTGAGGGTTTCTTGCATGAAACTCTCAAGTGAAATTTTACATCTAAGATGGACAGTTACAGAAACACAGCAGGGAGAGTGAGAAATCTGTAGAGAGGCTTTCTTTGGGACACCGCTGGATTGAGATGCTTTTCCGAAGACCACGTTTATGAAACAGCCCAATAATTGCAGGATGTTCAAAATCAGAAAATTTTTCTTTTTCATCTGTACTTAGGAAACTTCCAACAGTAACTTTTTTAAAACATTTTCTAACAGCTCTGACTTGAAAATGTATTGAAGACAAAGTAATTACACCTTGATTTTGTACTTAGTCCATGTGCCTTGATTTAATGGATTTGGCATCTCTTTTCTAATAAAGATGCTCCCACAAATCATCCAGTGATGACAAATTATATATAATAGATATGGAAAACATAATGTAGAACATATTTGAGGTAGCATCCTCTTCCTGGGATGGCCATGGACTTCAAGGTAAAAGAGTGGATTACAACTGCTTTGACCTTGGTGATAGTACAGTCATCCATGGGGCTTGTTTCTGGGAGCCCGTGGGTACCCAGATCCACAGGTTTCTTATTTATAGTTCATTCGGCCCTGCACATCCATGGTTCCACATCTGCAGATTCAGCCAGTCTGCAAAATTCAATCTGCAGTTGGTTGAATCTGAGGAAGCAAAACCTGTGAATATAGAGGGCTGACTCTAATTCTCAGGTCTGAGCTTCTGAAAAGAAAATGACCTTGAGTGATAAGGTGGTTTTATCCAGATGATCTCCCATCATCAAGGACTCCAAGAAGACAGTGGACCCATGTGACTGTGAGGCCCAGTGCCAGGGAGATGGTGTGTGACAGATGACAGGAGGTGTGAGGCTCTGTCTTCCCAAGGTTATAAAATTACTTCATTAAACAGCATCATTATCCCTACCCATGGCACATAAAACAGCCCTTAAGAATTGTAAAACTCTAAGACATTTATGTTTTGCTATTTTCTATTTATAGTTTGGCTCATATAATGTGAAATATATCGAAATCACTCAAAATTCAGGGGCGCTCATTGCAAAGTGACTAATAGCTCTCCTTCCAAATGTGCGACAGATTCCTGCTAACATAACGTTTTTCAAGACATGGTAAACTTGAACTGAGATCATATTTTTAACACTTATTCTGCACTGACAATAGCTAAATTCAATAAAACTAGTTAAGAATGCACTTGGGAGCAAATTTTTGCCTGTCTGGGCATCTGTGTGTGGAGAAAAGCTACGAGAAATCCACTGTGATTTCTAAAGCTTCGCAGATTTCCTGCCTTAGAAAGAAAAGGAAAGAAAATGTCTATGTACAGCAGGAAGCCTGCAGCCTAAGTAGTAGCTTTGTCTGTTCTTAATCATTTTACAGTACTTTCCATTTTGTGAGCATTGAAGATCTTTTTTTTTTTTTTTTTTTCTGGAGTCTAATTGCTTTAAATGTTGTGTTAGTTTCTGCTTACAGCAGAGTGCAACAACCACAGGTATACACACATCCCCTCTTCCTTGGATTTCCCTCCCATTCAGGTCACTGTGGAGCACTGGTCAGAGCTCCCTGTGCTGCCCAGTAGGTTCTCGTTAGGTATCCATTCTATACATTTCAGCAATAGTATATGGAGGCCAACCCAACTATCACCATGTTGGTAGCGTCGAGGGATAGGACACATCCTTGGTTTACCAGTTGACTTGAGTTAAAGTCTAAATTCAGATTTGTATCATTTTAAAATGTTCAGTGTATAGCAGACCTTTGGAGACTTCCTAAACTGTGTATCCTGGCTAGAGGGATAAATCTGAATAATGGAATGATGGAAAAAAGAATGATTTTTTTTTCTTTTTGAATGGATAGTCAGAGAAGAGCCAGGTCAGTTGTCTCCTGAGTATCAGGTTGGCCAAAAAGTTTGTTATCTTCATTATCAGGAAAAACCTGAACTTTTTGGCCAACCCAATAATTAGACTTGGATCTTCCCAGAGCAGGGTTTCTTCACTTCTGCACACTTCATATTTTGGGCCTGACCTGTGCATTCTGGGATGTTTATCAGCAGCTCCAGCCTTCCCACATCCCGCCCACTGCTCGGCAGTATCAGAATCCCCTGACATGCTGCCCAGTCAGGAAAACCAAAGATGTCTCCAGAAACTGTCAAATCCAAACCATGGATCTTGCCAATTATTACTTCAGTTCTACCCTTACCTCTTGGTAAAGCACCTTCATTATTGTTAGAACTTGCTATTGTCACCTTGATTCAGTCAGCCTGTGATCAGCTGTTTACTGAGAGGCAGTATCGTCATGTTTACGAACATGATCTCCAAAGCTAGGTAACCTGAGTTCAATCCCTGTTCTGAGACTGGCTGGCAGTTGGAAGTTGGACGGATCACTGAGTCTCACTCTGCCTCAATTTGCTCATCTGTAAAATGGAGATAATCATAGCACCTGCCTCATACAATGGAACAGATTATTACAATTAAGTGCCTGTACCCTCCCTGGCATAGAATAAGCGCTGGAGAGTTCCTGGATTGAGCAAAGTGCTCCACTAATGCTACCAAGCCCAAGATTAGTATACAGAGGTGGCGAGGACGAAAGACTATACCAGAGGAAGCAGGGAGAGAATTGTTAAATAGAATACCAGGAAAAACTTAAAGCAGGTAGGGAGTACAGGAGAGAATAAACATAAGCATGCACAAAGAATGGAATTAGCTGGGATTAAACATCAAAATGAGAATGTTCAGAGTATCAAAGCCACTTTTAAGTTCTTCTCAGGAGAGGACATTGACTTGAGTCCAGGAGCTAAGAGACAAGCCAGGATGGCAGCATCTTTTTCGGATTGCACCTGAGCGTATGACTGATGATAGGGACACCTAACCAGGTAGAGCTGAAGTTATTAGGTTATCAGATGCCTGTTTTGATGCCTAATGGTGCCTGACCAATTCAGCTGTTGTCTGAATTGCTTTCCCGTGTAGCTCTAATTAGGGATCAATAAATGTTTATTGAGCTTCTCTTTATGTACTTAGCTGGGGACTGCATGCTTTGCAGAAACTTAGATATGTCCCCACCTGCAAGGAATACGAACTGGGAAGATAGTCATAAAACATTAAAAGCATATTATAAGCATGTAAGCTATGCCACAGTTGAGTGCAGGAAGCTTTGGAGTCCCCAGTGCGTGTTAAATAACTGGTTTTTAAGAACAACCGCAGCAATAGGATTGCATTCGTAGGTGATGCTCAGGGCTGATCTTTTTGTCATCCTACGAAAGGCAGGTTCTCCCAGTGAAGCAGAGAAAAGAGAGGAGGATGTGCAAGTCACTCGGGGAAGTGTCTTTCCTTGAGGCTGGAGCTGCAGAGGGAGATTCGCTTCCGCATCTCCAAGTTCAGCTGGAAAGTCAGGACACGTTTTCCTTGAAAACAATGAAGAACAATGAAAGGACTAATAATACACTGGAGGTTAAAGAGGCTTGCATGGGCCAGCTGGAGATTCAGCCACCGTTTATTCCAAGTTCTAAACAATGAAAGTAGAAGAAAACTTTTCAATTACAAGCCTGCCATAATTTGGGGACGGCTTGTACGTAATTAATTCCAAAGAAGTGATACAGAGAGTAATTGCTATGAATGCAGAAAGGGAGCACTTTCCTGAACTTAGGCTGGGCTGGATGCTTTCATGAGAATACCGACTGAGATGGGCGCGCATTTAAAGAATTTACATAATGGAATGAAAAGATACCATTTGGAAAGACAGATTGATCTGTATCCAGAATTTGCTGTATCTCTCCCATTATGCTACCAAGAAAAATGACATCTGGATTTGATGTCTTGCCAGTTGCAGATTACAGAGGTGCTGAGAAATTGAATTATGACTTCATTCACAGGAATATAACTTTATGGATAAGTAATATTTGCTAGTCATTCCTTAGATGACTGAGTTCAGTCAAGAGCTGTCTGATAAACATGATATTCAACCAACTGACAAATGTCTGAAGACAGCCCTACTCTTACCCAGGGGATACTGTATCAAAAATACCAGTGGAAGGACTGTCGAAAAGCTCTCACAAACCAGTTTCTCCAAAGGGAAAGCCGTCACCTGCCACTAATTAGAGGACATTAAAATGTACCCCTGCATCTGCCTTGAATATTCATGACATGCTGTCAGTCAGATGCCTTCGGTCTGAAACCAGAAACTAAGAACAACCTAAACTCTGTGAGACTCAGATAAGCCGCTTTCCCTGCCGACTAAAACCTCTTTCTTCAAAGAGAAGAAGAATTCATGTTTAGGTAAACATGTTTAGGTTCAGCCTGGCAAGATTAAAACTCCCTGCAGGTTCAGTGTGGCTGCACCCCAGCCTGTCTAAGTAGCCTGATGGCTCAGTGCCTGGGTAATCAATCCGGGGCCGCCATGATGTCCCAACCATCCAGCCTTTCTTGGGAGTAGTTGTCCTGCTGTCTAGTGGAGTTCACAGAGATGACACTTGTCTTTATTTGAATTGGGGACTTTATTGTTCATAAATGAAGTGATTCAGAATTATAGCCAGGCCTAAGCATTAATTCGGAGAAGGCAATGGCACTCCACTCCAGTACTCCTGACCTGGAAAATCCCATGGATGGAGGAGCCTAGTGGGCTGCAGTCCATGAGGTTGCTGAGGGTCAGACACGACTGAGCGACTTCACTTTCACTTTTCACTTTCATGCACTGGAGAAAGAAATGGCAACCCACTCCAGTGTTCTTGCCTGGAGAATCCCAGGGATGGGGGAGCCTGGGGGGCTGCCATCTATGGGGTCACACAGAGTCACACAGAGTTGGACGTGACTGAAGCGACTTAGTTGTGGGTCTTAAAAAAGTCTGCGTTGACTCTTATAGGGTCAACGTGTATTGCCAGTAAACACCTCCTCTCTCTCTGTCTCTGGAGCTGAAGGGACACAGTCTTTTTTAAAACCATTAAGAATGTATTAAAGTAGAATTATTTACAATGTTATGTTGATTTCTGCTCTACAGCAAAGTGATACTTATTCTTTTCCATATAGTTTATCACAGGGCATTGAACACAGTTCCCTGGGCTATAGAGCAAGACCCTGTTGTTTAGCCATCCTATTTATAATAATAGTTTGCACCTGCTAATCCCAGACTCCCCTATCCATCCCTCCCCCAGCCCTCCTTTTCTTTGGCAGCCGTAAGTGGTCTGTTCTCTACGTCTGTGAGTTTATTTCTGTTTTGTAGATAAGTTCGTTTGTGTCATGTTTTACCAATTATTTATTTAGCTGCACTGGGTCTTAGCTGCAACACATTGGCTCTTTACTGCCATGTGCAGGATCTTTTTGTGTAGCTTGTGAGATTTTTAGTCACTGAATGTGAACTCTCAGTTGCAGCATGTGAGATCTAGTTTCCTGACCAGGGATCATACCCGGGCCCCCTGCATTGGGAGCGTGGAGTCTTAGCCGCTGGCCCACCAGGGAAGCCCCTGTGTTGTATTTTAGATTCCATGTACAAGTGATATCATATGGCATGTCTTTCTCTCTTACTTCACTTAGTATGATAATCCCTAGGTCTGTCCATGTTGCTGCAAAAGGCAGTATTTCATTCTTTTTTATGGCTGAGTAATATTGTTATGTACTGTATATGTGCTGTGTCCTCTTTATCCATTCGTTTGTTGATGGACATTTAGGTTGCTGCTGTCTCTTGGCTATTGTGCATAGTGCTGTTATGAACATCGGGGGGCAGGTATCTTTTCAAATTAGAGTTTTTGTCTTTTCTGGATATATGCTCAGGGAGTGGGATTGCTGGATCATATAACAAGTCTATATTTAGTTTTCGAAGGAACCTTTGTACTGTTTTCCAAACTGGCTACACCAATTGACATTGCCACTAACAGTGTAGGATGAAAGGAGATAATCTCTTTTTGCAGACTTTTAGAAGGAGAAACAGGACATTTCTCAAAGGACCAATGACGGCTACTTCTCGGGTCAAATGTGGTTTTCACTCTCGTGCAACTCAGGGTTTCTTGGTTTTTGTAATAAAGGCCGGGTGTCCTGACTTTTCCAACAAGATCAGGAATCTAAGAAGACAAGAGAGAAAGAAACCCAAGAGAGGCCAAGAAAGGAAATGCTTTCCTCCTTTTCCCTGCTGCTGCTGCTAAGTTGTTTCATTCGTGTCTGACTCTGTGTAACCCCATAGACAGCAGCCCACCAGGCTCCGCCATCCCTGGGATTCTCCAGGCAAGAACACTGGAATGGGTTGCCATTTCCTTCTCCATTCTTTTCCCTAAGAATCATTATCTTATTTCTTTGGAGTCCACCTTGAGATTTTGCAGATCAAAAGCAAGTACAAAAGACACATGCACCCCAGTGTTCATTGCAGCACTAGTCACAGTAGCTGCACCATGGAAGCAACCTCAAGAGTCAGCAGAGGAACGGGGAAAGAAGATGTGGTGCGTGTGCACGTGGAATGTTGCTCAGCCACAAAAAGGAATGAAACTGGGCCATTTGCAGAGGTGTGGATGGACCTAGAGATCGTCATACAGAGTGAAGTAAGTCAGAAAGAGAAATATCGTATAATAAATAGAATCTAAAAAAATTAGTTCAGATGATCTTATTTACAAAGCAGAAATAGAGAAGTAGAGAACAAATGTATGGACACCAGTGGGGAAAGGAGGGAATAGGATGAATTGGGAGATTGAGATTGACATCTATACCCTATTGATACTCTATATAAAATAGAAAACAAATGAGAACCTGCCGTACAGCACAGGGACCTCTGCTCAGTGCTCTGTGGTGACTAAACGGGAAAAAAGTCCAAAAAAAGAGGGGAGATTCATTTTGCTTACAGAAGATTCATTTTGCTGTACATAAGGACACAACATTGTAAAGCAAATATACAATAAAAAATATATTTTTTTTAAGGCAGGTGGGAGTAGGGAGCTTCCTTCCATAGCCTCCTTAGGGTCACTCAAAAGGCTGTCTCCTCATAGCCTCTGACAGTCATTGGAAGGTCAAATACAGGCTTGTGATCAGGCAGCCAGAATAGGAACAAACAGCTATTCATTCTGGTTTGTACCTGTACCAAAAAGAGAGAGAGAGATGTCACTTCCAGAGCAGGAATATTAAAAACTGCCCTCAGGTAAGAGAAAGAAAATACAAAGCAGGTGATTTCATGCAGGGTGGAGGCTTGCCCTGGGGAGCAAGGACTCTCCCTCTGGAAGTGGAGCCTCACCTCAGACTGTGGGTGAGTCAAGGGAGGCGGCCCAGAGCCTAGCAGGGCGCACTGGAGGGGGGGCGGGGGGCAGGAGACCAGCTGTGATTCCTTACATCCTGCCCTGGGTCCTTGTCGAGCAGGAAGCCTCAGTGTCCTTGTTGTAACCAGGGGATGGCAACTAGGGTTCTAGTTGGCATCCAGATGGCAACAGAACCTCCTCTGGGTTCTGTTGAAATAAAAACGGATATAGGATCACTTTGTGAACTGCAAAGTTCTCCATAAATAAGAGACCTTGTGTATGCGGCAGACTAGATAGGGGAGTTTGGGGGAGAATGGCTGCGTCCCTCTGCTGCCCGCTTGAACACTATCACAGCAACATTGTTGGTCAGCTGTATTCCAGTAGAGCATAAAAAGTTTTTTAAAAGAAACACAAGACCTTGTGACACGACACGGTGAAGCCATAGCCGCTTCGCACAGAGGAGCAGACCATCTGGGGACACTGTGTTCACAAGCTGACTTGGGACTGTGCTCTGGTCTCAGCCAGAGCGGCCGCCCAGAGAGGAGGGAGGCTGTGAAATAGACTAAAGGTGACTTGGAGCCTTTCCAGGTGCAGTGCTGTGCTGGGCAGGGCCCTCTCGGAATGGGTGATCCTGCCACACACAGGCCTGGGTGTGGCTGAGCTTTGCACAGCCTCTGGGCCCGTCACACCTTTTTTTTTTTTTCCTTCTTTTTTTCCTTTGCTTCAGTCGAGATCACCAAACCACAATGGAAAGAAAACTGTGGGGGTCTAAAGTAAGTTCTCTCCAACTAGAAAAGTGTGTGAGTCTAGAATTTTGTGTCTGGCAGGATGCGGTTCTTGTTGGGTTAAGAGGGTAAGCGAAGGGGCGCCTCTTTTTAATAAAGGGTGTGAGCCCCTTGAGGGAAGGCAGGCCCTGTTTCCTCTGTGTGCCAAGTCCATTCAGCCTGTTACGTTCCCTGCCATGAACTCGTTCACTGGCTTCCTGCGTTGGAACTTGCTGGGGCTTTTCCTGACTCTGGACTCCTGTCTTCCCATCTTGGGTATGACCACTTCTTTCATCCAGTACTTGGGCTGAAAGTCTTGGAGTCTTATTGATGTCATTGGTCACACTCCACGCTGGACGCCAGAGGATGCTCGCAGATCTGTATCCAAAGATGCCTTGATGCACCAGCAGCCGTTGCTCTCAACCTCACTGCCCCACGCTGGTCCATTTTGTCTCATCTCTTCCGCGCCTCAGTCAGACAGGGGCAAAGTCATCCCAGTGGAGAGACAGCAAGGCTGAGATAGAGGTCAGGATAGCAGAGAGTATGAGAGGAGTCCGCTGGGTAAACAGCAGGAAAATTAAAAGGAACTTCCAGACAGTACTGATGGCAGGGGATGAAGGAGGAAAGGCCAGCATGCAGGCGCAGAGCTGGTGTGTGTTACCAAGAGTACAGAAGACAACCAGAGGTGGTTCTTTGTGTGTGGAGGGGCAGGGCTGTGCCAGGTCTTAGACATGGTGCACAGAGTCTTCCATCTTCACTGTGGCGTGTGGGATGTTTCAGTGGCAGCATGTAGAATCTGCTAGTCGTTACATGTGGAATCTGGTTCCCCAAGCAGGGATTGAACCCAGGCCCCCCGCATTGGAAGCTCACAGTCTCAGCCACTGGGCCACCAGGGCAGTTCCCAAAGACGGCTGTTTTTAAAGACGATTTTGGACTTTTCAAATCCAGCATGTAAACTCATACTGAGTAAGGATTTTAAGGTCAGGGATGTCTGAAGAAGAGTTTGAGGATCTGTGGTGCCAACTTGCTGAAAGGGTTATCAGTGTGGATACTGAAGCTACATAAGGTCTGGGGTGTGGCAGACGGGAGGCCAGCTTTCTGCGCTGAAGTCATACAAGGATGTGAGGGAATTTCCTGAATACTGGTAGGGAACTGAAGGATGAGTAATGCAGAACTCTGAGGCAGGGGAGATGTGGAGGGTTTGGTCAGATGATGGATTGAAGTGATAAAGGGAAAGCAGAAGAGCCCTAGTCTCCTTTAGGGCAAGGGAGAGAGAGCAGCCTTCAGTGTCAGGGTTGTGAAAGTACTTCTTCATGACCCTCTGTGTGCCCAGTCCTCCTCCTCTAAGGACTAAGGATGCAAACAGAGATACACGGCATGGTCAGTATCCCTAAGGGGCGTGCAGTGGTACCCAGACAGCACCAAGACCTCCAAGACACTTACAGGTACAGGCCATGGTAGCCCCACTCAGATACCACCAACCCCATCAGTATCCTCAATAAATATAGGTGTTTCCATGAGAAGTTAAATTTACTGGGCGTTTTTGGAAGAATGTCTTCAGTTCCAGCCCTTTCACCAAAAGGTTAACATTGGGCAGAAAAACTGAGTTCATGGCTCAGAGTCCTTTATTTAAAGCTTTACCACAAATTCAGATTATGTGAATTCCAGTGCTCTGTTGAACTCATATAAAAAGCGTCTTTAATAACTCTGGTATTTTTCCTCTCATGCCAAAGCATCAGGGCATGAACAAACAAGGGCACAGCCTTGCTTTAAACCTGTTCACTCTTCGGTTCTGGAAAACACTGTTGGCACTGCCAAGATGAAAGGGTTTTAGGTCACTTAGATTGCTCCCAAGAAAAAAAATGGACTTTGTGAGAGGAAGGTATTTCTTAAGGATACTAATACCTGATCCACTACTGGGTCTGCAGTGGCCCACATGGCACTTAGCATGTATTAAGTGCCCAGAAATGTTTGTTGGTGACTCATTGACCATTTATAACTTTCTGAGGGAGAGAGATAACAAGGAATGAGCAGGAACCAGAAAAAAAACATCATAAAATATTAGAACTAGAAGTGAACAGGGAACCACCTAATTAGTACTCTCAGAAAGCCAGCCCTGGTTACTCCAGTTGATACTGAGTATCCTGTACCATCAGGTTCCAAGGTTAGTAGCTGGTTCCCAAGGTGAATGTGCACTGGGAGTTTAGTCACATCAGCTTGGTAGGCTGTTATCAGCCAGCTCCCAACACTTCTTTTGGATATTTAAAAACATATCCTTAAGGATTCTTTCTAGGGGAATTACCAGTCTCATACTCCTGGGTTTTTAATAGCCATTCATTTACCTAGATGCACAATGATAAAGACTTAATTCAGGCTTCATGAGGCCTCGGTCAGTCCAAAGACAAGTCCCCTAGCTACAAAACGTTGAATCAAAAACTTGTATGAATGGATATGCTCGTTAAAAGTATCTCCCCAAATGCAGATTTTTTTCCCGCTTTTCTAGACTCTGCAGACAGAGAGCAGACCATGAGCAGTCTGGTTTTGCTCCATCTTCACAGACATGGGACTTGCAGGAAAGCTGGTTGGAGCAGCAGGAATTTAATACTGAGATCAGCACTTTCTCTGGATAGGATTTGAATTTTTTATTAATATTATGCTTGGGCCCCGAGAAGATTCATTGAGCCAGGCTGACTTATAACACTAAATGACTAGTTAACCATACATACTAATCACATAAATATGGTTTATGGAATGAAATAAAATGGTCTATGAAATCACTTTTAAACCATCTTTTCAACAGTAATTATACCCACCCTGGAATACCTTAAACCAAGCGATATTGGCAAGAATTAGCTTGAGCATCTTTAATATTCTGATGATTATCGTACAAAATTGCCACTGCAGTGAAATGACAGGGTTGTTTCAATTTCTCTTCTTCCACTGCATTTCTCTTTCTTCCCCCTTTCACATTTAAAACATACTTCATAACATTTCATCATGGGAGAAGGCTGCCGAAGTTTCCAGTTGCTGTAATTTAGTTAAACCATAAAATTGTTTCCAGATTACCAGCCATGAAATGGAAAGACAATCTTATTTATGAATTTATAAATCAGATAATCTCCTTCAAATGAATCTTGAAACCAGAAACACTTTGATGATTAAACAGGAGGGGAAAAGTTTTCTCATTACCATGTGTCAAAAGAGTTGTATTTTCGTGAAGTGGTTTTGGCCAAGACAGTGGGACACGCACGCGCAATCTGTGCACAGCGCCTGGGGCACGCACTGTCTGCTGGGCATGGGGAGAGGATCGCTCCCACCTCGGCCGTCAAGCTCAAGAGTACTGAGCTCTCCACGTTCTGATGGATCTTATCTCCTTCCTGGTGACCCCACTGGTGACGTAGCCTGGAGGAGGCCACCCAAGGAGCTTCCAGTCCTGTCCTCACAGATGCAAACAGAAGAACAAGTATGTGTGTATCTGGACTGAATACAGGGTTTTCGCTCCAAAACATCTAGACCCTCATCCCAGGCAGTTCTGCAGCTACGTCCACGTCATTCCTAGAAGTCAGGAGAGTGGGGTGCCATTTGGGGGTTTTCTTTCTCTTCATCCTAAAAGCATTGTCTGGGCTAAGAATGGTGAGAGGCCAAGTACCATCTGAGCCAAGGAGGATGCCAAAAGCGTGTGGGAAGCCCTGCGGGTGCCTCTCCGGAAGGACCCACGTGTGCTGCACCATTCTGCAATTCTCACCCTGGGGATGAATGTGCTGAATCTGGGTTGATTCTGGTGCTTTGTTAGACAGGTCATGATAGCTGGGGACCAGAGAGAACACTGATGTAGCCCTAATCAGCGCTGTGCCTAGGCCAGCGCTGGGTTCCATCTGCCCTTTCTCTCCCCCAGGGACTCCTGCTCATTCTCTGTAGCTGTGGACTGACCTACTGCTAACATCTCCTGATACTATTGTCTCTTGGGGGCATTTAGCTTGTTACCATGCCTTTGTATCCCACACTGCAGCTTCAAAGAATCCATTAATCCTCTTCCCAACCAAAAGAATGTCCTGCCACTTTGTAAAAATGTATATTTAATTACTTGGCTGCACTGGGTCTTAGTTGCGGCAGGTGCAGCATGCCGACCCTCTGAGTTCTGGCATGTGAGATCTAGTTCCTATCTGGCTCTTAGCAGATGGGATCTAGTTCCCAGACCAGGGATTGAACTTGGGCCCCCTGTGTTGGGAACATGGAGTCTTAGCCTCTGGACCACCACGGAAGTCCCTGCTTTCCCACTTGAAAAGAAACTCTTTGTATTTGCCTAGGATTGAAGAAGAGGGGTAAGCTAGTGCCTCTCAAGGTAGCTCTGAGAGCACCCCTGCTCTAGGCGCCATGTTTGGCTTCCAGCATTACCATGGGAAGACTGGGGATGCTGAACAATGTCCACCCGGAACGCATGTGTGTGTGTGCCCCACACGTGGAGACCAGCCGCCACCCCACCAGTCCTGAGGCGCCTTGCAACTTGGGGTCTGATAAACTTTGGATCTCCAATGGCTATTTATTAACCTGTTTTTTTTTCTTTCTTTTTATTTATTAACTGTTTATTTGACTGTGTCAGGATCATAGTTGCCGCATGCAGGGTTGCCATTGCGTAGATCTTGCATTGCAGCCCATGGACTCCCTGGTTGTGGCACGTGGGCTTAGTTGCTTCATAGCAGGTGGGATCTTAGTTCCCCAACCAGGGATCAAACCTGCATCCCTTGCATTTGCAAGGTGGATTCCTAACTACTGGACCACCAGGGAAGCCCCTAACCTGCCTTCTCGAGTGGGATTTCTTACTAATTTTTCTCTTTGCCCCATGCACGGCTTTATGACAGACAGGACACTGAGAACACACATATGACTAAAAATGCTCAACAGCTTAGTGGTTTAAAACACTTGGAACGTCACTCCTGGTAGACGCATATATCTGCTCACTGCTTGAGAGAGATCCTACTACTTATAATTCCTACCCCACCCCCCCATCCCACCCTGTGGTGGGTTGACAACCATTAATCCTCCAGACTGCATGACTTACATCCTAGAAACTCAGTATTGTGACAACCATTCATTGTAAACTAAAGAAAAATGCGTGAAATTCTGAAGTCAGAAGCTTGTAGTTGTGAAATGAATCTCAGTGTTTTCTACATCACTAAGGGTTATATTCCAAAGGCAAAGTGCAAAGCCAAAAAACTGTGTATGAGCAAAATTACTCTTGAAAATCCTCTTACTTGCCTTGAAGTTCAAGATACAGATGCAGCATCTCTTGTGAAGTCCAACATAACCAATTTTGTTCAAATGAAAGAACGGACCACTGTGGCCTTTTCCGTTGGGTACCAGATAAAGTGGTTGGCTTGTATTTAAAAGCCACAGTGTCTGAATGTGCTGTTTGTCGCCCAGGAATCTTCACCATTGCTCACACTCCAAGAGGCCCATGGGACTGAGGTGCCCCCCACCCCTAGAGAAGAGCGGGCGTCGCTTCTCTGCCTCGGGCTGGGACTTGACACTTGCTGATGAGGGTCCAGTGGCAGTCTAGGCATCCACACTGTCCTATCTTCTTTTATTCTCTTGAACTGCTGAGCAAGAAGAACTGGATGTGTGTGCCCTGACCTGTGTGATGACTCTGTCCTTAGCACAGGGCGCTCTGTGGTGGTGATTCTGTAATGTGTTGGAAATAACGGTGATAGTTCCGTGACACTGTTGTTGCTCTGACGTACAGAAATGAGAGCCTGTTTCAGAAGCCAAATGAATCATATGTAGCCTTGGATAGCCTTGAACAGGGAGGCGTAATTTCTGTGCATGATTTAAAAACTGAGAAGAGTTTTCATTCTTGTCTTGAGATAACCAAGTTGGTGGGGGTAACTGTTTTCCTGCTGGATCCATAAAAGCCTTCAGATTCCTATGGCATCGATTTGAGGACTCTCTGCCCTCTAGTGTGAAGACATTGATTTCAATCGCACTTTCCTGTGCTCCCAAGAGACAGTTACTTGTGTACTCGGGCTGTGCAGCAGGTCCTCCTCTGGGCACCACAATGAGCATCTCCATCATTCACACCAAAATTGGCAGCCTTGAAAGGAACACAGCTTGAAGGTGTGTGTTCCTGGCCCACTCCCTCCCCTGACCAGCCTGGGACCCCTCTTGTGCAGAGAACAAAGAGCAAAAGCAGGGCAGGAAGGCTCAAAGACAAAAAGATGTGCAAAGAGAATATTTCCAAGGGAGAAGCTTTTCTGTTTTCCATGAGGCCTCTGCCAGTCTCTCCGGGCCTTTTTAGTAAGATCATTGGGTTAATATTCATCTCTAACCATCAGGTCTGAAACTCGGCGGAGATTTGCAGGCTCGTTGGCTTCTCCAAGCCAGGAGGGGCTGAACTTTGGAGGCCTGCTCGGTGGAGGTGGAACCTTTTATAACCCTCAGATGATCACTGCCCTCTACAAACCAGTCTGAAAGTCAACAGGGCTTTAACAAACAATTCTCTTGTTTTACAGAGAGAGAATGCAAGCCATGGAGAAACAGATTGCCAGTTTAACTGGCCTTGTTCAGTCTGCGCTATTTAAAGGGCCCCTTACAAGTAATACAAAGATGCCTCTAGGTAAAAAGAAGAAAGCAAACCCATTCAAAATTAATTCAATCTGTTTCTCTTTAATGATTAAGATCATGCATTCATTCCAATCGTTTTCTTGTAATCATTTCAAGGCTGAAAATACCCACATCTCTATGAATCATGGTTTGTTTGTTTGTCTGTCTTTCCGGTAATTCTTGGCCGAAGGTACCACTTTGGCCCAAGAAGGGTAAATGGGCTTCCCAGTGCATGTGGCTTTGTGGACACTGCGCAGTGCCTGCCACCGCCCTCTGCACACCTCCACATCCTCCATCATCCAAAAGTCATGAGTGCGCCTCCGCTGCACACCTGGGAAGCCTTTTCCATTCTGGCCAATATTGGTGCTGATGCGGGAATACCTTCATTGCTTGATACCATCACTAGCTGCCGCTGATTGCTTGGAATAGTGAATGGAAGTGGGGAAGAGAAGCATTTTGGAAACTGCAGAGCTGACTCTCTTTTTCTTTCCTTCAGTGAGAAAATGATGAAAACCACAGCCAGTAAGAACCAAACAGATGGTGCAGGTAAGTGTTCTTCAGTCCCACAGGAGGTCTGGGAGCTGTCTTTGACATTTTAACCTCTCCCTACATCACCTGTGTGATTAATTCGAGGTGGGGTTTGGGACTAAGCCATTTCGTCCTCTCCCTTCTGTCTTCAGCTATTCACTTCCTCATTCATTTATTCACTGATGAGGTTCTATACTCAACAAATACTTATGTGCCTGGTACTGGGTAGGGACATGGGCACCCTAGGACAGGGCTGCCCACCCACTAATCCAATGCAGAAAGAGGATCTGGGACAGGTCATTGTAGGTATGAAAAGTGAAAGTGAAAGTCACTCAGTTGTGTCCAGCTCTTTGCCACCCCATGGCCTATACAGTCCATGGAGTTCTCCAGGCCAGAATACTGGAGTGGGTAGCCCCCTTCTCCAGCAGATCTTCCCAACCCATGGATCGAACCCAGGTCTCCTGCATTGCAGGCAGATTCTTTACCAACTGAGCCACACCAGGGAAGCTGAAGAATCAAACCAGGGTCTAAACATTAAGAAAAAGTGCAGGATGTAGAGATAAGAAGCAACAAAAACACAATGGTCCAGAACCTATCGGATGACATACCATCTGCTGTCGCTTTCATCCTTGGTTTATATCCCTCAGGACAGGGCAGCTGGATTAGACTTGGCATCATGAGTTTCCCAACAAAAAAGAATGGAAAGCTGATACATAAAATGCAGACCCTTAAAAAAAAACTTTTTTTTTTATTAAGAGAAGTCATTGGCTTCATAATTGGCTTGATGTAATTATGTAGGCTTGTCCACTGGATACTCAACAAAATAAATTTTAAAAAACAGGATGAATGTTTAACCATCAGGGCTAGCCTTGACCAAGGCCGTTTCTGTGGGGTAAGTAACACAAACTGAAGCCAAAAGGATGAGGAGAGAAGGGGAGAGACACCCAGGTAGAGAGCAAAGCATGTATAAGTGCCGTGGTGAGAAATTCAGATATTATTCTAAATGCACAGGGAAGGCAGTAGAAGGTTCTGCACTGGGGAAGGGCCTCAGCGCAGCAGCAGGATGTGACTGGATGAGAAAGCAGAATGAGCTGATAGGGAGCCCGCAGGGGTGGAGGCAGGAGAAGGTACTTGGAACAAGGTCTGCTTTTAAATGCCAGCACTCCCCCCAGAGGCCTGACACTGGTGTCTCAGACGGTAAAGAATCTGCCTGCAGTGCAGGACACCCAGGTTCAGTCCCTCAGTCAGGAAGACCCCCTGGAGAAGGGAATGGTTACCCACTCCAGTATTCTTGACTGAAGAATCTCATGGACAGTCTGCTACTGCTAAGTCACTTCAGTCGTGTCCGACTCTGTGCGACCCCATAGACGGCAGCCCACCAGGCTCCCCCGTCCCTGGGATTCTCCAGGCAGGAACACTGGAGTGGGTTGCCATTTCCTTCTCCAGTGCATGAAAGTGAAAAGTGAAAGTGAAGTCGCTCAGTCGTGTCTGACTCTTAGCGACCCCATGGACTGCAGCCGACCAGGCTCCTCCGTCCATGGGATTTTCCAGGCAGGAGCACTGGAGTGGGTGCCCTTGCCTTCTCCGCATGGACAGTCTCTGGGGTCACAAAGAGCTGGACACGACTGAGCGACTTAACACTTTCACTCCCCCAAAAAGGCCCAAGTTATATTCCCTGTTGACTTCACTAATACCTGGGTATATATATGTATCTTTATAATATAAAATGTGCATTTCTGGTGGTCTGGCCTCATTTGATCTTTTTTTTCAATATTTACTTATTAGTTTGGCTGCACCAGGTCTCAGCTATGGTGCGTGGGATCTTTTTAGTGGCAGTATGTAGGAACTCTTAGTTGCGGCATGTGGGATCTAGTTCCCTGACCAGGGATGAACGTGGGTCCCCTGCACTGGCAGCACAGAGTCTTAGCCACTGGGCCGCCAGGGAAGTCCCTGTCCATGTATACTTGATAGCCACCTTATCGTGCAGACTCAAGGTGGGCCTCTCTCAAGAATATGATGACTTCCTTTCCCTTGGGTTAGAAATAGACATCATTACCAGGGACGCATTTGGCTGTTGAATAACTCAAGGGGCACACGACACGCTGGCTGAAACCCCTAACTGGGGGAAGCCACGGGTGGCAGAATAGACGGAACTGGGGCCTGGAGACGTCTGCTGGTCCTGATTCTGCCCTAGCTGAGTTCAGGCGCTTCAGCTCTGAGGCCAGCAGGGCTGCTCTTGCCGCATTCCCAGTTTCCTTAGAAATCAACCAATGACCTTGACTGCAGCCAGAGACTTGTTTTGAGGCTGCTGCTGAGCTTGTCTTCGGAGCACCTGCCAGTTTGCTTGGGAGATACTTATTGACTTATTTTCTGATTAAGACCCTATGGGGCAGGGAGGGGGGAGGCACCAACTGACCTTGCAGAAATGGAAAGCAGATGGGTGGTTGCCTGTGGGTGGGGGACATAGAAGATGTTGGTCAAAAAGGACCAGCCTCCAGTTAGAGGATGAGTAAGTTCTAACGTACAGTGTGGTGATTGTAGATAAAATATTGGACTGGACACTTAAAACCTGCCAAGAGAACAGATCTTAAGTGTTCTCACGCCAAGAAAGACATGGTAATTATGTGACAGGATGAACGTTTTTGATAGGTAATAATAGTATGGCCATACGTTACGTGTATCGAATCAACACATCACATACCTTAAGGTTACACAGTATTGCATGTCTGTTACATCTAATAAAGTCAGGGTGCTGCCGTTAAACAGGCACCAAACACTCCGTTCCTCTGGCTGCTATTCTAGAAAGGATTAATACCCAATAGCACTGCAATCAGTGTGCACATGCTGTTTTTTATCCTTCTTTATTGCATTTCCCTTTTAGGGGGGATGTGTGTTAATCACTCAGTTGGGGTGTGTGTGTGTGTGTGTGTGTGTGTGTGTGTGTGTGTGTGTGTGTGTGTGGTATGTGTTAGTCACTCAGTTGGGGTGTGTGTTAGCCGCTCAGTAGTGTCTGACTCACGACTCCAGGGACTGTGGCCTGCCAGGCTCCTCTGTCCATGGAATTTTACAGGTGGGAATGAGTGGGTTGCCAGTTCCTCCACCAGAGGATCTTCCTGACCCTGGGATCAAACCTGCGTCTCTTGCATTGGCAGGCAGATTCTTTTACCACCACGCCACTGGGATGAAATAATAATAATAGGAAGCATTGAGTGAGGGTTTCCTATGTACCAGGCAATATTTATTCTGAGTGCGTTTCTACGCCTGAATGTGTTAACCCCTGACGCCGCCTCGTGGAACAGGCACACGCATGATTCCCATGTTCCAGATGAGGGAACTGAACACACATTCACACACACGTGACGCACATCAAATTTTACAGGTGGGAATGAGGGGTTGCCAGTTCCTCCACCAGAGGATCTTCCTGACCCTGGGATCAAACCTGCGTCTCTTGCATTGGCAGGCAGATTCTTTTACCACCACGCCACTGGGATGAAATAATAATAATAGGAAGCATTGAGTGAGGGTTTCCTATGTACCAGGCAATATTTATTCTGAGTGCGTTTCTACGCCTGAATGTGTTAACCCCTGACGCCGCCTCGTGGAACAGGCACACGCATGATTCCCATGTTCCAGATGAGGGAACTGAACACACATTCACACACACGTGACGCACATCAGCGTGCTCCACCAGCCTGTCCTGATGTCTCATCCTTTTGTGTTAAGGTGCCCCAGTCCCTGTAAAGAAAGGTTGTTTCATGTCTTTGTGTTGAAAATTTTTGCCAGTGTCTTTTTTGAAGCGTGAGGGAAGAAGCAGGTGTAACCTCCTCAAAATGCATTTCCCAGAGTGGAATCAATAAGTCCAAAGGGACAAACAGCTGAGGAGCTCTGGCGACACGCTGCCGGCTTTCTCTTCTGAAAGGCCGAGCCAATTTGCAATGCCGTCGGCAACACGCACATGGCTGTGCTCCCCTGGGTCTCTGCAGAGTTTGGCCTTTCTCATTGTGATGTGTCAGGGCTACCTGTGGCCCACAGGGCTTTCGTTGCCATAGCAGCCTTGTATGGTGTGCAAAAATAAATTAAATCTTCCGGAATCCTAGGAGGTCAGCGACAAGACAGGAAGTGTTATCCCTGTTCTGTAGACGAGTACATGGAATTATGTAGTGAGTCAAGGAGCTCACTGGGTCAAGGGTACCTGAAAAAGGGAAACCCAGACTTCCTGTTACTTTAGGAATATCTGGTTTACCATGGGTATAAAAGAACAGAAGGAACATCCCATTTCAAAGTCATAACCTGTGTTTTATGGTGTATTATACTGTTTAAACTTATAACCCTGTAAGGAAGATGTTAGCCTTGGAGCTAGTAAGATTCTCAGCCAGTCTGGCCAACCCTAAACCCATGTTCTTCCTGTTACACAGTCCACATTAAGATACACCTCAAGGGAACTTCCCTGGTGGTCCCGTGGCTAAGACTCCACGCTCCCAATGCTGGGGGCCCTTGTTCAATCCCTGGTCAAGGAACTAGATCCCACATGCCACAACCTAAGAGCCAGCACAGCCAAATAAATACATTAAAAAATAAAAAAGATTCTCAGCCAGTCTGGCCAACCCCTAAACCCATGCTCTTCCTATTACAACGGTCCACATTAAGATACACCTTGGCTGAAGTAAATTGCCTAAGAGCAGACTTGGTAAGAGGAAGAAGAGGCCGTTGCCTGGAAAAGGCTGGGTGTACAGAAGGGAGGGGCCGAGAATGACCTGCACGCTGACCATCCTCCGCAGACTAGAATGTGACCATCCCGCATGTGGGTTCAGAGAGTGGATCCCAGGTCCTGAGACTCTAATCTAAGGGGGAACTCATTCACCACTTGGGGGCCCCACCCGCCAGACCCAGCTCCAGCCGTAGATGTCAGGGCAGTTGTTGTAGCTCTCAGCCTGCCACTCCAGGTGGGCAGGGACGTCCAGCAGGGGCTCTTCCCACTCACTGCTCACTCTGCCCAGAGAAATAATCATTACAGCCCAGTAACCACAGTGCGGGTCCTTTGTGCCAGAAATTGGGTGGAGCAGTCCATGTGTGTTTATTCCATCATCCTGCACAATCACACTTACACCCATTTTATAGATGAGGAAGCTGATAGGGAGAGAGACAGCTAGGATGTGGATACTGAGAGTAATTTCTGGGTTTTTGGTTTAAATACTTGAGTGGTTCATAGGACCACTGGCTAAAATTAGTTTAAGAGAGACAGAAAGAGGTTTGGGGAGAGAAACAGGTAGAAATAATGAATTTGACCTGCTTGTGGAAAGGTCCCAAAGCGACGTTAAGGTCTGGAGATGTGGCTGAATCGTGTGCTGGAGGCAGAGGTGTGAGGACCTTGGTAGGTGGTGCTCATGGAAGTGACCTTGAAGCCATGAGCAGTGAGAGGAGAAGCAGGCCAGGAGCAGAAGGCTGGCTGAGGAAGAAATTAGAAAAGAGGCTGACCAAGATGGGGCAGGGAAGAAGAGAGGACAAGGAAAGTTTCAGCGTTCCTGAGAAAGAAAAGCAGTGACTGACCAAGGCCAGCACCACACCAGGGTGCTGTCGTGTTGGACTGACAGCTGACCACTGGCCAGCGTGTTTCTGTTCTATTATTTGTTTGATTTGGTTGCCCCAGGTGTCCGGTGCCGCGCACGGGCTTTCTCTGGGTGCAGTGAACGGGGGCCACTCCTCGTTGCAGTGTGAGGGCTGTTCGTTGCGGTGGCTTCTCTTGCTGTGGAGCATGGGCTCTGGGGCAGGCAAGCCCAGTTCATTGTGGCGCACGAGGGGTCTCTCCAGACCAGGGATCGAACCCCGGCAGGTGGGTTCTTAACCACTGAGCCGCCAGGGAAGTCCCACTGGCCATCTTATAAAGGGCCAACGCAGTGAATGATGGAGCTGTAGAAGCCAGGTTAGTTACTGAGAGGTTAGAGACGAGGAAGCTGTATAAATGAGCATGAGGAATTCGGTTCTGGATGGTATTTTTAAAGCCACGTCCCAGGGCAGCTCTCACAGACGGCAGGTAAGCTTGGGCCTCTCCGAGGAGGAGGATGGCAGTGAGGTGCACTGGCCCCTCCGAATAGAAGAGAAGCAGATCGTGGAAGGAACATGCGTCTTCGTTTGGCTGAGGAACTCAGGACAGTTCTCATTACGGAACAGGGGTAGCTGGCTGTAGCGCAGTGTCGTTTCTGTTGGAGAAACATCTGGAGGTTGTTGCCATCGTCCTTTGTACCAATGATGTTGTGTGGTGTGTGTGCGTGTACACATGCACCTTTGCTTGAGGATATGGAGTGATGATCAAGTGACTTGACTGATTTAAAGACTCCCAATTCATTGTCTTCCCTTCAGAATACTTGGTCTCAGAGGCGCTGTGTTAACTTGGTCAAGCTGTTATTGTCGGAAATGTTACTACACGTCCTTTCACTGAAGACCTTCACAGTTAGCACTCTTTGGAGCAACTGCAGAGATAGCAAATCTTGCTCTTTTGTAAAACTGTTGATTAATTTGGCTGCAACAGGCCTTAGTTGCGGCACACGGGGTCTTCGATCTTCATTGTGACATGCGACCTCTTAGTTGCGTGGCAGGTGGGGATCTAGTTCCCTGACCAGCGGTTGAACCCAGGCCCCCGTACGTTGGGAGCAGAGTCTTCACCACTGCACCCGCAGGGAAGTTCCCTATCTTGCTCTTTCAAGGGGTGATGAAATGAGGGACCAGTTGTTGGTGATGACATGAGGGACCAGTTGGGCTCATAAAAGTAACAGAAAGCTCACCGTCTGTCTGCTGGGGCGCCTTTGTAAATTCTTAAAAAGCTTCCCATCTGTTCTCCCAACTCCCCAGGAGGGCTGTGAGAGCTAGAAGACTGGTTCTGCTGGGACAAGCAGGCAGGGATGAGGAATGTGGTGCTGCATCAGCTCTGCACCAGCATTGCTGAGGCCAAGCAAGTAGGAGGACACTTTGAAGGCACCTCCATGCCCACTGGCACACCGCCCGTGGCCCATGGCTGCCGCTCGTGGAGGCTTGAGGGGCAGTGTGTCCTAGGGAAGGAGGGGCCGCTGTGCTGTAAGCACCCCCTGCACACAGGGCAGCAAGGGGGCTCTGCCGTGCCCAGCCGGCCTGGGCTGTGGCAAACCTTTGTCCCTTCCAGGAAGGAGGACTGAACAGGCTCTTGGGAGGGGGGAGGGGGGTGTTGTGGATTCCTTGTCTACTCTCTACGTGAAGTCTGTTCCACAGAACTGCATTGTCATAAAAAGGAAGTAGCAAAGCATCTCCTTTTGATTCCCACACCTTCTGACCCTGTGAGTGTTACTGGGGGTCCTTTGGGGGTCACTTTGGTTTTTATTGGCCGTGCCACGCAACGTGTGGCATCTTAGTTCCCTGACCAGGGATTGAACTCTCCCACCCTGCATTGCAACCTCAGAGTCTTAACCCCTGGACCACCAGGGAAGTCCCTTGGGGGCATTTTTAAGGCAACTTGCTCAAATCAGGCCCTTCCCAGATGCACTTGGGAACTGCAAGAGGATGATTTAAGTTGGACTCAGGGAGCAAAAAATTATGGCAGTGGCAAAACCGTTCAGGAAGGGTTTCTCTCTGCTGCCTTTTTTTGGTTCTTCTCCCAAAGAATATTAGCATGCCTGATTTCCGCACTAAATGAGATGTGTGCGGAGGGCCTGCTGCTTTTAGCCAGGAAATTCCGAGGGACTCAGGAGAGTGCCCAGTCCTTATTCGCTTTCCCTTGGTGACTGGCCAGATCTCTGCCCAGAACTAAGTGGGTCTTCTTGGGATATATCTGCCTACAGGGCACAGTCACATGAGTACCCTGGTTAGGACCCAGAGGTCTAAATTATCAATATTTTTTCTATCATACAATTGTAGGAACTTCCCTGATGGTCCACTGGTTAGGGCCCTGTGCATCCATCGCTGGGGGAGGTGGGGGGCATTGGTTGAATACCTGGTCAGGGAACTAAGACCCCACATGCCACATGGTGAGGCCAATAAATAAATAAGATACACAGACAGACAGCTAGCTTCTTTAATAGGGCATCATGCTCTGCCTACCGCCCTGCAGTCTCCCTTCTTACAGCATCAAACTTCTAGAACATGACTTCTCCAGACTCCGTACTATAACATTGGATGCACGTTCCCTAGTTTATTTAAACCCAGTTCCCCCCTTTTTGCCCTTTAGAGAGCCAGTATCGTTTCAAAGATTTTTGTTGTTGTTGTTCACAGTGAGGGAATTGGCATTTTCGGTGTTGAGACGGAACTTGCAGCTTTGACTGCCCCTTCCTAGCATCTCAGCAGCTTCGCTGCTCTTTTTTCCTAGGAACGCCCCAGGTTTCTGGTGGGAAGACTCTCGGCTCCGTGGATTCCTCAGGGCCGCCCGGCCAGCCCGCGCCCATCAGCGCCTCCGCGGTCCACGCGAGCCTGCTCGACATGAGGCGGAGCGTGGCCGAGCTCAGGCTCCAGCTGCGGCAGATGCGACAGCTCCAGGTACGGCCCGCGTTCCGGGACGGTATCCTCGGACACAGGCTCCTCCCCCGCCCGCCGCCTCCCGCACCCCTGGCCTCGCAGCATCTCCCTGGTGGCGTTGTCTGCAGCGTCCTTTGGTGGGGATGACTGAGGGCCAGGGCGCAGACGCGTGACACCCTGGCTCCTCCCTCACACACATCATCTTGGTCTGGAGCCTTCCGCCACAACGACAGTCTGTAGCCACTTTAAGCTGCGCGTGCTTCTTACACATGAAAAAACCATTATCTGTTGCTGTTGTTTTCTTCCTTTTTTTTTTTTTTTTTTTTTGAGGAGAGCTGGAAGCAGAGGAGCCCGTGGTGGAGCGTTCCCACTGCCATTTAGGACTTCCTGCTTCCTAGGGTTTGGCTTTTGCGCTTCCCCGATGAGCACGTGCGGAATTTTTTTTTTTTTTTTTTTTGAGGAGAGCTGGAAGCAGAGGAGCCCGTGGTGGAGCGTTCCCACTGCCATTTAGGACTTCCTGCTTCCTAGGGTTTGGCTTTTGCGCTTCCCCGATGAGCACGTGCGGAAGTGCTGCCGGCAGCTCAGGGGTTTTGCAAGCGAAAAAAAAAAAAAACGAACAAACCTTTGTATCTAGAACTAGGAGTTCAAGCAAGAGGGTGAATTCATAAGGAAAAGGAGCCATCGTGGACGGTTTGAGAAAAACATTTGCATTGTTACTGGGATAGTGTGTCTTCCGTAATACTTCCATTCCCTTTCCCATTCTTAGGAATATATGAACTACATGGGAATCAAAGGGCAGGGAAAAATGACCCTTCCTGTCCCAGGCATGGTGAATAAATCCCATAAGTCTGACTTGGCATGGCTGGTCCAGGGTAATAAGGAACTGGGAAGGTGTACCTTTATGAGAGCATGTGTCTGCTCTGGCCATCAGCCTCACCCCTCCCTGCCCCTGGCGGTAGGCTGGTGACCGAGGATGGAGTGCTGGCTTAGACGATGCCCAGGCATCCTCCTGAAGCTCGTGGTCCACCAAACGTTAGTAAAAGGCAGACGCGCCCAGGAGCAGGGAGCAGCCACAGGTGTGGCATCCTCAGGGGCATGCAAGCTCCTGTGCAGAGTCCAGTAAGGAAAGGGCACTCCAAACCCCAGCTGTTCTCACACTTCAGCTTGCCATGTGTGAGCCCTCCACTTCCCCCTGCCTGAGTAAAGCTAAGACAGTGATTTCCCCTTGTCCTCTACCTCTGGGAGAACTAACAGAAGGGAAGGTAGCTTGAGAGCCTGCCCTGAGCCCTATCACAGATCACACTACTCACGCTCAGGCCTCCAAAGGCTAGTCCAGCGGCATCCCAAACCCCTTGGACCTCCCACACAAGTTCACTTCAGTCCTCCCGAATCACGTCGCAGGGGACGTTCCCCATCCTTTGCACTCACTTTTCCTTGCTTTGCTGTTTTTAAGACTTTGCAGTGAAATGACGTGTACAGGGTGGCACAATTCAGTGCCCACAGTGAACAGGGAGTAACTAAGCAAACAAGTGGACGAGGGAGAGTGGCGAGTTGGCACCTCTAAAGGACAGTCGCCACTCCACTCCAGGCAGCTCTTAACCTGGTAAGAGAGTCCAGTGTTTCTGATGTTTCAGTATCTCAAGAGAATCTGGAAATAGAGGTTTTTGTTTTGTTAGTATTTGTTTGGCCTCACCAAGTCTTGGGCTTCCCAGGTAAAGAACCCACCTGCCAAAGCAGGAGACCTAAGAGATGCGGGTTCTATCCTTCCATCAGGAGGATCCCTTGGAGAAGGAAATGACAACCCACTCCAGTATTCTTGCCTGGAGAATCCCGTGGACAGAGGAGCCTGGCCGGCTATAGTCCATGGGGTCGCAGAGAGTCAGACACGACTTAAGTGACTGAGCATGTAGCATGCATGTCTTAGTTTGGCATGTGGGATCTAGTTCCCCAATCAGGGATCGGACCCAGACCCCCTACATCAGGAGCTCGGAGTCTTAGCCACTGGACCAAAGGGAAGTCGCAGGACACACAGATGTTTTATATAAAATATCTAAGTTCATTCTAAAAGTGCTGGAAGGTAATTTTAAAATTGATTATTTCATAATCTGCAGGCCAGCATGTGCAGGCCAGCAAGTGTGCAGGCCAGCATGTGTGCAGGCCAGCAAGTGTCTGTGAACGCCTGTGTTCTTTGCTGTTGCTTAAGGAGAGTCTGCCTCCATCTTGCACTGCATCTGCCTTTTACTGCCACCTGCTGGTCAAATTGGAAATTGTGCGCTCCTAGTCTGAAGAGTCCGGAGAAAGCGGTGGCATCTGACTCCAGTACTCTTGCCTGGAAAATCCCATGGACGGAGAAACCTGGTGGGCTGCAGTCCAAGGGGTCGCTAGGAGTCAGACACGACTGAGCAACTTCAGTTTCACTTTTCACTTTCATGCATTGGAGAAGGAAATGGCAACCCACTCCAGTGTTCTTGCCTGGAGAATCCCAGGGACGGGAACCTGGTGGGCTGCCGTCTACAGGGTTGCACAGAGTTGGACACGACTGAAGCAACTTAGCAGCAGCGGTCTCAAGAGTCAGACACAACCTAGTGGCTAAACATTTGGACCCTCACAAGGAAAAGAAGTCCTAAATATGTCGTTTGCAAGGTAGTTCCTACTGCTTTCGAAAGTGAGCGTTTGTTGGTGTGGGGTCAGAGGTGGAATTGCCATGAAGTGTGGCAAATCTGATACCCAGGGGCTGTGATGTATGGGGTGGCGGCATCACCCTTTTGGTGGATGGCAGTGTTTGGTCCTCTGGTCAGGGTGAGGCAGAAGAGAGGTGGAGAGGGACCTCCTACAACTTGCCACTCCTTGTAACCCTTGAACTGAGGATGCTCAGCTGCAGAATCATAGCTTCTCAAAGAGGTGCTACAGTCAGTTCGGGGTCGCAGTCTTAATTACTCAGGTTCCTTAATTGCCCCTGAGCTGCTCAGCTTTCCTGGCTCTCAAGGTAAAGAACATAGAGCAGGTGTGCTCTTTTCTTAAAAAAAAAAAAAAAAGAAATTTACTTGGCCACAACAGGTCTTAGTTGCATCAGGAGTTGGATCCTTTGTCGCAGTGATCAGACTCTAGTTGAGACGCAGGCTCAGTACTTACAGTGAGCGGGCTTAGTTGCCCCACAGCATGTGGTATCTTAGTTCCCTGACAGGGGATCAAACCAGCATCCACTGCATTACAAGGCAGATTCTTAACCACTGAGCCACCAGGGAAGTCCCCAGGTGTGCTCCTGAGCTGAGATGCTGGTGTGGTTCTAAAGCGCAGGCACTCAGGGAAAGAGAAGCATTTTGATTCCTAACCTGGATGCTCTTGTTTCTGCCTCAGTCTTTGCATCCTCTGTGCCTCCATCAGCTTTCAGGGGAGTCTGTTTGAGACCAAACCAGTTTAGAATAATTCAGCCATCTCAGCACCAATTCCCCCTCGGCACATGTATTATACCCAAAAGCGAAGTCCAAGCCCACAGTGATTATAAGCCCAATAATGGAGCCGTCATTAGAGAGCGCCGAAACTCCGGAACAGTCTCTAAAGAACAAAAATTGAATTAGAAATTCAAATGTTCTTTGAACTGTGTTATAAAATAGTGAAAACGAATGAAATCTTTTTTGTGCTTGGCAGCCAGCTCCAGTAATTAGATAATTAAATCAATGGGAAAATCCTAGACTGTCAGGCATAGCCTGTGTGAGCATTTCATTTGCAAAATTGATGGATTATTCTCAGAAGTAGAAATTCGATGCAGACACCGTGGGGTGTGTAGATTTAAATACAGCAAAAAGAATGTCAAGGGAGGTGAAAGAGCCTGAGATGATGAAGAAAACCACGGGAACTTTGCTCCCATTTTCCTGCTCTCCAAGCTAATGTGAATTTTCAGTCTGAGAGAACGGTTCTTAATTCTGGCTACCCATGAGAATCACCTGAGGCCTTGCAGAAAAATGCGAATACTTGAGCGCCACTGCCAGAGTCTGACTTCACTGGCTGTGGATCAAAGACCAGACATTGGTGACTCTAGAATGTTCCAGGATGAGAAGTACTACTCTCAGGCATTATGAATTCTTAGTCCACTGAGATGCCACGTGGAAATTGACATCTCAGTCAGCTGTCACAAGGAGTGAAGCAGAAATACCCTGAAAGCATGAACAACACACTTGGTGATTTCAAAGCCCTAACTCTAAACAATGTACCTCTTTCCCAGAGCCTAATCAGACGTGTTCTCTTCTTACTCATAGCTGGTAAGAGCTACATGGACCTTCTGTATTGTGATGGTCCCATCCCAGGTAGGAGCTGCACCTGCATCTAGCTGAAAACAACAGAAAGAGACAGGGGAAGGCCTAGCTCCTAACAAATGTGCCCTTCAAAAGGTGATCATCTCTGTCTATTACCCTTTCTGGTATGATTTAGGAAAAAAGTGATGACCTACATCATTGTCCCAAAATGCCACAATCCTTAGGTTTTACTCAGGTCATCAGTACCCATAGGAGTGACTGCTGTTCTGCCCCTCATTATGGGCTAAGGGGAGAGAGATGTTTCTGGAAGAGAGGGCTCAAATTCTGTGAACTTGAACTTGGCCTAATGTTGAGATATATACATCTTTCTCCAGTTGCCACAGTTTTCTTCTTGGTCTCTCATCTTCTCCTGCTTCTTGACAAATTAAAAATTGGATTATTCTGAACTCAGTGTTCCATTTTTAAGACTACTGAGAATTGACTGTGTCTTCCCAAGAGAGGCGGGAGGTAAAACATCAACATAAAAAAGAAACATAGCAGGGCACAGAGCCCTCGCGCTTGAAACAATATAATTCAGCACCGTTATCGTAAGGTGTCTTTTTATAAGATAGCGCCTCATAGCAACGTGCCAGGGTCTCATTTATCTTCTGACATTCAAAACAACGGTCATGGGAATGTGTGTCCCTGAGAAAAGCATGCAGGATGTTGGCCCATACTGAGCAGACCTGTTTCTCCCCACCAGGCAGAAATAATAAATGGCACTAGCACAGGGGATGACAGGCAGGCCACTGTGCAATGCATCAAGCCCTCGATATGCCCACACTGGCTAAGGTGGGGCACATCTCCCAGATACCATGTGCTTGGTGAGCAGGCATCCGGTACCTGCTTGCCTGCAGCCCAGGGGGCTAGCGGGGGAAAAAACTCCTGGTCAGGAGTCATTCTGGGGTCTGGCTGTCATAAAACTTCCTGATAGGTTGTACAGCCCCTGTTTGTCACTGCCAAGACAGCAAAATCAGTTCAATTAAACCTGTTGGCAAGCCGGATGGTCTTAGATTTTACCTAAAAACTCACAAGTATGTGAAGTGCATGTCCATTTTGAGGTGAGTGGAATTTGGTTTAGGCAGTTTCCTACCTTCTCAGGGAAGCTGACAGAAATAATTTATTTCATCCAGTTAAAAATTTTTAAATATTTATGTATTTGTTTGGCTGCATTGGGTCTTAGTTGAGGCATGTGGGATCTAGTTCCCTGAGCAGGGATCGAACCTGGGTCCCCTGCATTGGGAGTGCAGGGTCTTAGCCACTGGACCACCAGGGAAGTCCCGTGGTCCAGTTAACTTATATTTTTGAGTAGTTTTATAAAATCATCAAGCCACAGCATTTACAACCAACTGAAATTTCTAGAGATGTAGGGATAACTACAGCTCTTCTTGCCCTTCTACTGTTGACAACTGGAACACCGAACAATAAATGCATGAAATAACTCTTCAGCATCGGCCAACAGACAGCACAGGAGTGTGACCCTTGGGAGAATGAAAGGAAAGGAGACAAAACCTCTGTCTTCCCCAGCTTTCTGCCTGTTGACACTTCTTAGATCACACAGGACAGAGAGAGAGAAACCCGACAGAGCACTGGCCACGTGGCCAGCTAAGGGCCAGGAGCGGATGCAGCTAGGATTTGGGGAGCCGAGCACCAAACGAGAGGAAACTGCGGAGAAAGAGTTACGTCAATCTGTGGATCGTCGTCGACTAACAGGCCAAGCACGAGTGTTGTGAAAGACCACTGATCCAAGCACAGAGCAGGAGGCTGTAGGCCAGAAAATTCCCAGAGCTCACACAGTTCTGCGAGATGCTCATGCCTCGACCAGCAAGCACAGAGAGGTTTTATTAATCGCTCGGGGCATTCAGTAGTGACAGAGAAAGGCCATGCTTCAGTCTTTTTTTTTTCTTCAGTGTTTAGTTCATGCATTTTTATTTATTTGTGGGCACCACATTTTAGTTGCAGCATGTGGTATTTAGTTCTCTGACCAGGGATCAAACCCGCCCCCGCCCCCTGCCCCCAGCATTGGGAAATGTATGTAACAAATCCTTAACAAAATATTAGCAATTGAATCCAGCAGTATATAAAAAGGATAATACATTATCCTGGATTTTATCCCAGGAGTTCAAGATGGTTTTAATATGGAGGGGGGGGACAATTTAATATATTTGACCTTTTAGCAGAATAAAGAAGACAATCATATCATTTCAGTAAATGCAGAAAAAAACATATAACAAAATTCAATACCGATAATAAAAATACTCAGCACTCTTGGAGTAGAAGCAAACTTACTTAACCTGATAAAGGATGTCCAAAAATCCTACAGAAAATGTTCCAGTTAGTGGTGAAACACAACATCGGGAGCACGGCCAAAGAAGCCTCCTCTTTAACTCTGCACTGAATGTCCTAGCAAGTGCAGTACGGCTGGAAGACGAAAGGAAAAAGATATGGATGGAAAAGTTAAAGTGTAATTGGCATTAAATCACTTCACAATCACGATTGTGTAATATCAAATCAAAAAAAGATGCTTCCAGAAATAAGTGAACGTAAGCAAGGTCACAGTCAAGTCAATATGTAAAAACATTAAAATGTTAGTACATACAACGCACTAAATCCATACAATGGAAAACCACTAAGCATAGAAAAGAACTGAGGCCCTAAAATTCCGAACAGCATGGCTGGATCTCAAAAACAGTATACTGAAGGAAAGAAGCCAGATACACACAGTTTCACAGTGTACAGTTCCATGAGTGGGACGTCCTAGAACAGGAAGAACGAATCTAAGGGACAGAATGCAGGTGGGTGGTTTCCTTGAGCTGGGGGTCGGGAAATTGAGTGCAGAGTGCTGAGGATTTCTTTAGGGTGAGAACAAATGTTGTCTCTGTTTTTAGTGGTGTTTTCACCAGTGTGTACATTTGCCAAAACTCACTGACCTGTGCGCTATTAAAATGGGTGTGTTTTATAGCTTGTAAACCATATCTTTTTTAAAAACTGTATTTGGCTGCACCCAGTCTTAGCTACAGCATATAGGATCTTTTTTGTTGCAGCCTGTGGGATCTAATTCCCTGACCGGGGACTGAACCCAGGTCCCCTGCCTTGGGAGTGTGGAGTCTTAGCCACTGGACCACCAGGGTAGTCCTAAACTAGGTCTTAATAGAGTTCTTTTAAATTGAAATTTAGAATCCCCGCTAAGAAAAACTAAATGTACTGATTTGAAGTGCTGGTGGCTAATTTATCCGAAGCATTTAGAGAGACACGTGGACACATGTCCTGCCTTCAGCACTGTTGTTGTTTTTTTTAAATTAATTTTTATTGGAATACAATTGCTTTACAACATTGTTAGTTCCTACTGTACAGCAGAGTGAGTCAGCTATACATAGACACACCTCCCCTCCTTTTTGGATTTCCTTCCCGTTTGGGTCCCACAGAGCATCGAGGAGGGCTCTGTGCTACGCAGTGGGCTCATTGGTTGTCTATTTCATATAGAGCAGTAGTCAGCCCTAGCGCTGCCTCCTGCACACTCTAGGAGCAAGTCCTAGAGACGGTGGTAAGAACTCCAGACAGGGGGGTCGGGGGCCCAGGGAAAGGAGAAACGGAACCTCTGCGTGTCTCTATTCCTTCGTGATTTTACTTACTGTGGCCCGCTCACCAGCCAGTGTGTGATGGGAAAGTCAGTGTTTCTTTTCCCTCTCTCTGGATTAAGGCCCTCTTTCTGGGCGGGAGGATCATACAGCCTGGAACTCAAGGCCCGTCTCTCCCTGCCTCCACTTTGAGTGGAATAATTTGAGCGCAATCTGACTCTGTTACCAGCTGAGTAATTTGAATACTGTATGCAGTTGTGCTCCTCTGATACGTGTGTAGGTTTTAAGAGTGTGCACTCAGTTGCTCGGTCGCATCCAGCTCTTTGCTACCCCAGGGACCACAGCCCACTAGGCTCCTCTGTGGGATTTTTTGGGCGAGAATACTGGAATGGGTTGCCATTTCCTATTCCAGGGGATCTTCCCAACCCAGGGATCGAACCTGTGTGTCCCACATTGGCAGGCGGATTCTTTGCCACTGAGCCACCCAGGAAATCTTGGCATCTGTGGTTGATTAAATCTGAAGATGTGAAACTTTGAGTATGGAGGGCAGGCTAGAAAGTTATACTCGGATTCTTGTTTAAAATATGTACTTAACTGGCTGCCCTGGGTCTTAGTTGTGGCACGTGGGATCTTTAGTTCTGGCCTGCAGACTCTTAGTTGCAGCATGAGGGATCTAGTTCCCTGACCAGGGATCGAACCCAGACCCCCTGCACTGGGAGCATGGTGTGCTAGCCACTGGACCACCAGCAACATCCCTATACCTGGATTTTTGCGCAGAGGGTAGGCACTCCCACCCGTGTTGTTCAAGAGTCAACTGCATTGTTGTTCAAGCACTGAATATGCGTTGGGTTCATCTGCTGTGTGCCAGAAGCTGCTTCTGTGCGGGAGTAGAGCAGACACTGCTGTGTAGTGCTGTCTAGTAGACGCTGATTGGAAAATTACTGGGTTGAATTTGACTCTGAACAAGTCACCTCACTTCTCAGGGCTTCACTTCTCCCATCTTTGGAATTTCAATTTTAAGGATTTGAAATATTCTAGCAGTAATTTCTGGCTTCATGGCCACTGTCAACATCCACTGATGATTGGACCGTCATTTTATTGGAGTTTGTCTGGGAGATTTGGGCAGAAGGGTTAGGGAGGGCCAAGCCACTCAGCTCACAGCACAGTGATGTCATCTGTCCATCAAAGTGTTCTTGGACCACAGTGCTCAGACTGTGGTGGCACATTAGGATTGTCTGAGGTGGTTTTCTTTTTAAATACCTTTATATCTTCCACTTCTTATTTATTTGGCTGCACCAGGTCTTCGCTGCAGCACGTGGGATCTTTAGTTGGGGCACGCAAACTCTTAGTTGTGCCATGTGGGATCTAGTTCCCTGACCAGGGATTGAACACAGGACCCCTGCATTGGGAGCACAGTGTCTTAGCTACTGGATCACCAGGGAAGTCTTCGAGGGGTTTTTCAAAATTCCCAGTGCCCAAGCTGCATCTCAGACCAGTTAAATCTGTATCTCTCAGGGATGGACCTAGGCATCAGTCACTTTTAGACACATTTAATCATCTTATTTGTCCCTTATGTACCCATTACCACTGACCCTCAACCCCCAAAGGAAATAGGTCTATAGGATTTGACGCATGGCCTTGAATTTGAGTGTGCCATTTTGATAACAGCTGGTTTACTGTGTCTGTTTAGCAACTGTAGTCAGAGCAAGTCTGGGCATTAGCACTGAGCTCAAGACATAGCCGAGCCATGGGTCACCTCGCATTTCTACCATCTGTGTGGATTTTCCATTGTCTGTTATTACCAACTCAGTTCACACATTCAACAAATATTGGGTTGGCCAAAAAGCTCGTTCGTGTTCTTTTATAACATTTGGTAGAAAAACCTGAATGAACTTTGTGGCCAACTCCATATCCGAGTGCCTGCTATGTACCAGGCATGGTGTCCTGGAAACTCCGTGGAAGGCAGAAATGAACCAGGTAGAGGGAGTACCATGCAAAGTCCCTGTGGCAGAAAGGAAAGGGGGTCAGGCTGTCAGAAAGAACAGAGAGGGTGGCCCTGCGGCTGGAGCAGAGAGCACGCCAGCTGCCTGCAGTGATAGGAGGCTGGTGATGTGGGCAAGGGCCAGACCTCCACATGCCTTGCGGACAGAGCCATCGCTGCAGAGAGCGTGGCTGGAAGCTGCTGTCTGTGCGCTGCCTCCAAACGTGTTGCCTTTCAGCAACCGACTGACTGTCTTAAGACCTCAATATAAAGACAGCATTAGCGAGGAGAGTGTGAAAGCATGATCATAATTCATTCAGAGGAGGTAACCCAAGGTTGGCCCTTTTTTTTGGTTCCCTCCCAGACAAAACCACAGGTCTCGCCCCCACAGTTATCCTCCCTGACACCTCATCTGCACTGAGAGCTCGGTTTGTGCCAGGCACGACTGGGAGCACTTTATTGCCTCACGAAGCTCCATTACACCTCCGAGAGATAAGAACTACTACTGTCCCTTTCTGGTTGTTTTGGAGAGACACAGAGAGATTAAAAACTTGCCCACAATCACATGGTTACTAATTAGGAAGACTGGGAAGTAATTAGGGGGACTGGGAGCTAATTAGGAAGGCTGGGAAATGAACTCAGGCTGTCTTTCTCTAGATGGACAGTTGATGATGGTGGTGTCCAAACACGATGGTGGTTCTGTAGGGCTGTCCATGTTGAATTTTTTTTTTTTTAATGTGGACCATTTTAAAGTCTTTACTGAATTGTTACAATATTGCTTCTATTTTATGTTTTGGTGTTTTGGCTATGAGGCATATGGGGTCTTAGTTCCCCGACCAGGGATGGAAACTGCATCCCCTGCATTAGAAGATGAAGTCTTAACCACTGGGCAATCAGGGAAGTCCCAGAAATGGTTTATTTTTATTCCGAGAAAACGGAAGCCAGGATGAGGTTTCAAGCAGGTGGTGACACAGTCAGATGGCATTTCCTCTCTGTTTGCATGGATGATGGACAGCTGATAGTGTCATCCCTCCCACGAGGTGATACAGTCTGCGAAGCCACAAAACGAAGGAAGCAGTAACAGCTAATTGGAATTTCAGAGGAACTTCAGATATAATAGGTATGATAGAGTTACTGGTTTTCAGGCTGATTGAATGAGCTCACTTGATGTACGTGCTGGCAGAAAATTGTCCTGCCCCAGGGAGCCACGTAACACCTTCTTGGAAACAGGATTCAAATGTTTGGCTAGATTTTGTGTAAAGCCTGGATTGATACTCACACATCCTATACTTTGGGGTGAGAAACAAGAGTACTCTGGAAACCACCTGGGAAAATTATGTGGAAATTGTGGTCTTATGTATGCAAGCAGCCTACGTATAATTCAGGGAGATCAGCTAATTGCCAAAAGCCTTAGGGCTTGTCTGCAAATATCATTGCCACCACTGAAAGCAAGTACTGTGTTTTGAGTTTTTTTTTTTTAAACTATAGTTGATTTACAGTGTTGTACCAGTCTCTGTGGTGCAGCAAAGCAACTCAGTTATATACGTGTAGACATTCTTTTTCATATATTCTTTTCCATTGTGGTTTATTACAGGATGTTGAACATAGTGCCCTGTGCTATACAGTAGGACCTTGTTGTTTATCCTTCCTATATATAATAGTTTACATCTGCTAATCCCAAATCCCAGTCCTTCCCTTCCCCACCCTCTCAAGTACCATGTTGTGATGGTCTGTAATTACATGGTATTTGGTCCATGGACCCATTAATAAGAGGGACACAGATATTCAATTGATGGGCTGAAATAGTCCAACCAGTCAAACCAACATTTGTTAAGTACCTTTCTATACCAAACAGTATCTTGTTTAATTTTCAGAGTAGAAGAGGCAAGGGAGATGAATGCCCCCATCTTTAGAGATAAAGAGCGTGCCCAGAGTGTCTCAGTGCATCTGGGAGTAGGTTTAGGGTGTGACTATAAGTCTGCTTGGCTCCAGAGCTGGTACTCTTGGCTCTCTCTATGAAAACATGTGCGATTTCACGCCCGTTGTCTGTATGTCTATCCAGCATTTAGGAAGGACTACTTTTTTGCAGACAGGGATGTGAAAGTGTGCTTGTCAGCTGGCTACTCAAACTTGGATGCTGGCTGAAGCAGCAATGTTATATACAGTCTGTGCTCCCTTCCCTTTTACAGTGAAATAAAGACTCAGCCATGGGGCTGTTTATCCAGACCCACACCTGGGGCCTGCCAGGTGCCCTGGCACCCCCGTGGCAGCCCGGCAAAGTTGATGGAGGGTGATTTCTTTTGTCCAACAGCTGCAGAACCAGGAGCTGCTGAAGGCAATGATGAGGAAGGCTGAGCAGGAAATCAGCAGCAAGGTGATCGAGACGATGAAGAGACTGGAGGACCCTGTGCAGCGCCAGCGGGTCCTGGTGGAGCAGGAGAGGCAGAAGTACCTGCACGAAGAGGAGAAGATCGTCCGCAAGCTGTGGTGAGTCCAGCCCTTGCAGTCAGTCCCTGGTTGCATGCGTAGCTGCTCAGCCTGGAAGGCAAGCCTGTCTTGGCCAAGGAGGCGGCCCTTCCTAGACGGTGTTCTCATACTCTTTCTTTACTGAGCACCTGGTTCTGGATATCCGTGGACACTCGGCTAGTGCCCTCCATCTGAGCTCAGGAAATTGAACAGTCCTCAGGTGACTGAGCTTATTAGTCTCTTCGGAAGCATCGCACTGTTCTGTAGGGCTTGGCAACACACAAAATTAAAAGGAGCCAGTTGCATAAACCAGTGATAAATAGGAAGTCTGAATTTAATCTCAATAAATTAAAACTAATCGCCAAAATAACAAAGCGCTAAAATTATCCTCCATTATTCAACTGTAGTTAAAATCACAAAAGAAGAATTTCAGTGTAAAGTATGTTTGATGCACAATGAAACATGCTGCCTTGAATGCGACCCATCTTCTGTGAGGTTCTTACTGAAAACATCTATCAAGTCGCAGGACTGAAATAAGCAGAGTTTTATTACGCCCCAGTCACTGGGGCAGGCCCATCTGTTATGTTAATGTATGCCTTGTTATGCAGTGAAGATTTATCTAGAACAGTTTCACCTTTTAGTATAATGAAGAGTCATTTGTGTGGGTTCTTCTAGTGTTGGTAGTTCTCCTGTTTGTTTTGAGTTTCACAAGGCCATTTTAATTTAATTATTGGTTAATACTTTAAGTATTAAATATTTAAAATATTTAAAATACTTTAAAATATTTCATTACAAAATATTGGCTCTATTTCCCATGTTGTACAGTACCTCCTTATAGCCTGTCTTACACTCAGTGGTTTGAACCTCCTGTTTTCCCACCAGATTCCCCTTCGCTGCCCCCACTGATAAGCACCAACTTGTTCTCTGTATCTGGGAGTCCACTGTTTTTTTGTTATATTCACTGGTTTGTGAATTTTTTGGATTTCACATATAAGTGATAAGCATACAGGATTTTTCTGACTTGTTTTACTTCGCATAATGCCCTCCACACCCACAGGTAAATGCTGCAAATAGCAAAATTCCATTCTTTTTTGTGGCTGAGTAGTAGTCCATTGTAGATGGGTAATTCTCTTGTTTTTTGGAAAGCGTAAACGTCCCAAAGTGGGATTGTAAGGGAGCAACTTCCAAGTTCTTTTCATGACTATAATCACCAGAAGCCTACAGATGGGGAGTGTTATGCTCATTGACCTCTTTGATATTTGAGCTGTAGCTTATGTCAAATCGATGCCAACCCAGTGTGCCTGGTTAAAATCAGAATGCCCTTCTCAGTAGTAGTCTATAGAGAGTCAGATAATAAATTTGACCACTGTTCATCAGCATCTCAAAAATAGACTCCAATTTGTATTTAGTCCCTGAACTTACAATTACCCGCAATGAGATGGTAAAGCTGTTATTTGTCTGAAATGGGTCTGTAACAGCCGACTGTCTATAACTAGGTCTCAAGGTTCTTCTTGAAAAGTTCTTTTTAAAAAATATATAGCCTTTAATGTTTTTATAGAATTGCCAGTTAAATTTTTCTTCCAGTTTTATTGAGGTGTAATTGACATGCAATCCCATATAGTTTAAGGTGGACAGCATAATGATTTGACTTCCACACATCATGAAATTATTGCCACAGTAAGTTTAGTGAATATCTATCATCTCCTATAGATACAAAATTAAAGAAATAGAAAACACTTTTTTTCCTTCTGATGACAACTCTGAGGATTTACTCTTGTAACAAATTTCATAAGTAGCATATAGCAATGTTAATTATGTTTATCATGTTGTTAATTACACTCCTAGTCCCTGTAACGGGAACTCTGTTGACTTGCTGCCTGCCCCACGCTAAAGGTTCTGGCACTGGAATTGCTGTCCGCTTACTGCCACCTAGTGTTTCTTCAAATCAAAGCTCTTTTCCCTGTTTCTTTAATAGCAGGGGTTTCCTGGTGGGCTGCCATCTGTGGGGTCGCACAGAGTCGGACACGACTGAAGCGACTTAGCAGCAGCTACTGTCAGAGCAACAGGCAAAATGAAGTAATGCACACATCTGTTTAGGGTTGGGTTATTGACATGCGCAGGAGACAGGATGTTATTACTGGTGTGTTTGTTGAAGTGGGAGACGTACCCTAAGCGGTGAGTGCATGTGTGCACATGTACCCCCTCCAGAAATCAGACCTGGGATCATTCATTCTCTTTGCAGCCTGGACAGGGCAGTCAGTCCTTACTAACGGGACAGTCAGTATAAACCAGAGGTTCTCAGGGGCAAGTTTGTTCCCCTCCTGACCTCTAGGGACATTTTAACAATGTCTGTGGAACATTCTTGTTTGTCTCAAGTTAGGGGAGGTTGCTACTGGCATCTATCATAAATGGGTGCTGGATTTTGTCAAAAGCTTTTTATGCACCTATTGAAATGATTATATAGTCTTATTCTTCAGTTTGTTAATGTGGTGTATCACACTGATTGATTTGCAGATACTGAAGAATCCTTGCATCCTCAGGATAAATCCCACTTGATCATGGTGTATGATCCTTTTAACGTACTGTTGGATTTGGTTTGCTAGGGTTGTGTTTTTTTTTTTTGTTTGTTTGTTTGTTTTTTTTTTTTGCGTCTGTGTTCATCAATTATACTAGCCTGTACTTTTATTTTTCTTGGGGCATCTTTGTCTGGTTTTGGTATCATGGTGATGGTGGCCTCAGAGAATGAGTTTGGGAGTGTTCCTTCCTCTGCAGTTTTTTGGAATAGTTTAAGAAAAGGATAGCTGCTATCTCTCCTCTAATGTTTGATAGAATTTGCCAACAAAGCCATCTGGTCCTGGACTTTTGTTTGTTGGAAGTTTTTTCTTTTTAATTTTTTTTTATTGGCATATAGTTGCTTGATAATGTTGTTAGTTTCTACTGTAAGCAAAGTGAGTCAGCTATATGTATACATATATTCCATCTTTTGGATTTTAGATTTCCTTCCCATTCAGGTCACCACAGAGCACTGAGCAGAGTTCTCTGTGCTCTACAGTAGCTCTCATCACCTAACACTTATACACGGTATCCATAGTGTACGTGTATCACGCCGATCTCAATCTCCCAATTCATCCCACCACCCTGCTGCCTTTGGTGTCTATACATTTTTTTCCTATGTTTGTGTATCCATTTCTGTTTTGCACATAAGATCATCTGTACAGTTTTTCTAGATTCCATATATATGTGTTATATATTTTTCTCTTTTTGACTTCATTCTTTATGACAGTCATCAACAGAGGAATGGATGAAGAAGATAATGGTATATCTACAATAGAATATTTGCCTTATAAAGGAACAAAGTTGGGTCATTTGTAGAGACGTGGATGGACCTAGAGACTTGAAAGTTTTTTAAGCACAGTTTGAACTTCAGTACTTATGACTGGTCTGTTCATTTTTTCTGTTTCCTCCTGGTTCAGTCTTGGGAGGTTGTGCCTTTCTAAGAATTTGTCCACTTCCTCCACATTGTCCATTTTGTCGGCTTAGAGCTGCTGCTCCTGGAGGCTAATGTGTCGAGGTCAGGGGTGCTGCTGAACACCCTACAGTGCACAGGACACCCCCACCCCCGCAGAAAAGAATGACCTGCCCCAGAGGTCAGTGCCAAGGTGGACAAGCCTCATCTGCAGCAACCTGGGCTCCCCTCTTGCTGTCTCTCCCCATCTTAGTCCTCTGTCACATCAGAGTCCACACAGCCCTCCCTCAGTCAGCATCAGCACCGCTAAAAACAAAGAGTGGGTCCTTTGTCAGCCAGGGGGTGGACCTGGGCCTCCCTGAGAAACCTCACCTCACACCCCAGAAGGGTGTCTGAAGCCAAACCAATCTGCTCCTCCCCAGCTGCGTCCACCTCCGTGGGCATGGGGGGACCCCCGGTGCCGAAGGGAGGCCAGGCGCTGAGGCCCGGGCTCCTCTGCTCTTGCACTGTCCGTAGGGAAGGCCCCGCACTCACTCCATCTGTGGTCGGCTTTCCCCCTAGTGACCTGGAAGACTTTGTTGACGATCTAAAGAAGGACTCCACATCGGCCAGCCGGGTGGTGACTCTGAAAGACGTGGAGGATGGGGCTTTCCTGCTGCGCCAGGTGGGAGAGGCCGTTGCCTCCCTGAAAGGTGAGCATCCTCCTTGGAGTGGGAGGGGAATCCAGACAACCCATCAGACAGTGAAGGATTCGTTCATGCACGTGGGCAGGTGTTCATGCAGCACCCACCGTGCACTGTTCTGGGTGCTCAGGATGCATCTCTGAGCAGCGGAAGACACGCCCCTCTCTGCCGGGAGCTGGTGTTAATACTTTAGTGGCTGCCATAACCTGAATACACCTCGGGGCCCCGCAGACACATCCCACATACAGAGACGGGAAATGACACCTCGAGGGGCTGCACCCTCCGCCCAGGTCACGTTGAACCAGCTCTGCCTCCTGAACCCCCACTCTTCTCAACCATGTCCAGTGTTGGGGTCTGGGAGGGGAGCCTGCTCTTCTTGCCTTTGCTCCTGCTGCTCACTCGCTGTTCTTGGTCTGCAGGAGAATTTCCAACCTTACAAAATAAGATGCGAGCCATCCTGCGCATAGAAGTGGAGGCGGTGCGGTTCCTGAAGGAGGAGCCGCACAGGCTGACAGTCTCCTACAGAGAGTGCGCGGCCTGACCGACACCCTGACCCTGCTGCGGAGGTGACCAGGCTCGGGAGAGCCGGGCGGGCCAGGCACGGGGTGGTGCGGGGAAGGGCGGGGTGGTGCTGGGTGTGACCTGAGAATTTGACACCAGACTTGTTGGTTCTGATCTCATGGCCAGGCAGTCAGTAATATTTGGACGTTCTTATCTGTCCAGTCCTGGTGTTGGGTGTCAAAGACTTTAAGAATAAACCAGACAGGACCCCTGCCCTTATAAAACTTCCTTTCCCACATGGGAAATAGACACAGCTGCCACATAAACCACCTCCCAACAGCATCAGTCCTGAATTTTCCTTTTCTTTAGAAAACAGAACTAGGAAATTACAGAGATACTACCCTTTAGATCTTAAACCAGATTTGAGAGCCGGTCACAAGCATACGTAACATCTAAATTCTTAGGAGAATTTTAATCACTATCATCTTTTGATAGGTTTGCAGGAGAAATATGTTAAAAGTACAGTTGACTTTTAGATGAATTATTAACCGTAAGGAGCAAGTGAGATTTTTCTAGTAATAGTGACCTCAAGGAAAGAGGCTCTTTTGAGACGCTAATGCTACAAAGAGCTCTATAATCTCTTGGATAAGTTTCAGGAGGCCAGCAAAAATCTGAACGTAACTCTTGCCTCTTCCTGCAGAGAAAACATCTGCCTGGGTACAGGAAGAAATTGTACTCGAACCACATTTTCTCATAGACTCACTACATTAACTTGCCAGAGTGAACTTTTTCTTCCAGTAGGATAAAAATATGTTAAAAGGATTCTTCATTAAACTCTTACCTAAATGTGGTAACCCAACCAGAGAGCCTACAACAAGTCTTCCTAAGTGTTTACAGAGCGAGCAGGTTGGCAGCAGTGCCCACCCTCCCTCTCTTCCCTGAAAAACAATTTTAAAACATGATACAGATAAAGCCAGTTAAGTTACTTTAAGACTAAAATAAAATAAATATAGCCTCCATTAAGCTGCCCATACAAGCCTTTATATTATTATTTCTTGGGATCTTTCTGTCTACGTGCTGTACTCAGCGCTGTGGGAAACACAAGAAGGAAGACAGGAATACACACGCCCCCAGGGACAGGCACATGTCCTGGTGCCCAACAGAGACAACAGAGCAGGTGACAGTCATGGCTCAGAGCAACTGTAGCGGGTCGGGAAGGTGCTCGAGAGGTTCTGTGTGTCCTGAATTTGAGGTGCTGGGAGGACAGCAGAGCAGAGTTGCCCGGAAGCCCTTAGAAATGCAGACTGAAGTCCGAGAGACAGAAGGAGTCTCTGCCTAACTCAGAGGGAGGGGAAGAGGTTTAGAGTTGAACGTTGCCTTCATGCAAGTGATTCCTGAAGATGGAGGGGAAGCTCTGACAGAAGGAGAAGGAAAGGAGGAAACAGACCCTTGGGGATTTGAGATTGAAGGAACCAGACAGTTAAAGTGAGCAGCAGAGGAGAGCTGTGGGAGGCAGTATCTTTTTTTCAAAGCAAAACAAAAACACATTTTTGTAAGAGAATGAGGGGCTAATTAAAAATTATGGGTTGAGTATCATGTTTGACAGTGTCTTTCATTTGACTGTGTTGATCGTAGCTACCAGCCCAGAGGAAGGAATTAGACCATCATCATTTTTACTATAACCCACAGAAAAATACCTGAGGCCCACAGAGGTGAAGTTCCCAGCATTACAGAGCTAGAACATGGTAGCTGACAGTCGAACCCAAGCCTGTCTGACCCTGAAGGTCATGTCTTTTCCACCATTGTGTGGGTGGAGTGGACAGAGCATCAGCCTTCCTGCCCACAAAGCAGAGGAGGATGAGGACTAACCCAGCAGTTAGATTCACAGTCACTCTCGATGTTGCAAAAAGGCTAGTCAGGTCCAGGTGGGGTGGCCAGATGGCTGAGCTGTAGGAAGAGCAAGTAAAAGGAACTGGCATGTAAACCACCCTCCCGAGGTGTGCAGCAGTAAAGCAGGAGAGAGTGAAGGGTTAAGGAAGCTCAGGCCAGAACCAAGCATCTGAGCGCTGCCTAGGCCTGGAACGGGTACGGGCAGTATGGTTAGAATCATGCATCCACTCTGGGACACCACCACCCCAACAGTGGGCACAGCAGCAGGAGTGGACCATCTCCTGAGGGAAGAAGAGGAAGCAGCTGCTAAAAGGAGGCAGTTCTGTTGCTATGGAAACCTCGACTCTAAGCTGCTACTTGGCGTTTTAGCATGTCTTAATTTCTGCAACAGAATCTTGCCTGGTCTGAGGATGACACAGCACTCAAGTAAGTACCGTACAATGAACATGCACATTGCCTGGTTCACTGGTTGACGCTGCTGTGTGGTCTCTCCCAGGCATGTCACCGATGGGCTCTTGAAAGGCTCAGATGCAGCCCAGGCCGCGCAGTACGTCGCTATGGAGAAGGCCACGGCCGCCGAGGTCCTGAAGGCCCAGGAGGAGGCCTCCCACAGCTCGGGCCAGCCCGTCCCCGGCGACGTGAAGGCAGAAGTGGTGCCCTTGGCCGTCCACCACGCGCAGAGCTCTCCCGTGGTCATCCAGCCGTCCCAGCTCTCTTCCGCGCTGCTGAACCCTGCGCAGCACGTGCCCGGAGGCCCGGGCCCTCATCCCGCCAGCGCCCCCGCCGCCACGCAGGAGGCCTCCTCAACCCAAGCCTGTCTGACCCTGAAGGTCATGTCTTTTCCACCATTGTGTGGGTGGAGTGGACAGAGCATCAGCCTTCCTGCCCACAAAGCAGAGGAGGATGAGGACTAACCCAGCAGTTAGATTCACAGTCACTCTCGATGTTGCAAAAAGGCTAGTCAGGTCCAGGTGGGGTGGCCAGATGGCTGAGCTGTAGGAAGAGCAAGTAAAAGGAACTGGCATGTAAACCACCCTCCCGAGGTGTGCAGCAGTAAAGCAGGAGAGAGTGAAGGGTTAAGGAAGCTCAGGCCAGAACCAGGCATCTGAGCGCTGCCTAGGCCTGGAACGGGTACGGGCAGTATGGTTAGAATCATGCATCCACTCTGGGACACCACCACCCCAACAGTGGGCACAGCAGCAGGAGTGGACCATCTCCTGAGGGAAGAAGAGGAAGCAGCTGCTAAAAGGAGGCAGTTCTGTTGCTATGGAAACCTCGACTCTAAGCTGCTACTTGGCGTTTTAGCATGTCTTAATTTCTGCAACAGAATCTTGCCTGGTCTGAGGATGACACAGCACTCAAGTAAGTACCGTACAATGAACATGCACATTGCCTGGTTCACTGGTTGACGCTGCTGTGTGGTCTCTCCCAGGCATGTCACCGATGGGCTCTTGAAAGGCTCAGATGCAGCCCAGGCCGCGCAGTACGTCGCTATGGAGAAGGCCACGGCCGCCGAGGTCCTGAAGGCCCAGGAGGAGGCCTCCCACAGCTCGGGCCAGCCCGTCCCCGGCGACGTGAAGGCAGAAGTGGTGCCCTTGGCCGTCCACCACGCGCAGAGCTCTCCCGTGGTCATCCAGCCGTCCCAGCTCTCTTCCGCGCTGCTGAACCCTGCGCAGCACGTGCCCGGAGGCCCGGGCCCTCATCCCGCCAGCGCCCCCGCCGCCACGCAGGAGGCCTCCTCCGCTCTGCCGTCCCCACAGATGCCTGGGGACGGCTCCATGCAGAGCCTGTTCATCGAGGAAATCCACAGTGTGAGCACCAGGAACAGGGCCGTGTCTATCGAGGTAGGTCCTCCTTCCATTTCTCCTAATTCCGTGAAGGGGGAAGGATGGGGTCCTTTCCCACCAAGAGTTGACAGTTTGGTTGTAGAGACAATGGGTATTTGTAAAGATGTGTATAACTTTATATTTTTATCAGAAAGTAGATTTTTGATATATTTTTGATAAAAATATAGCTTTCTACTTTATATACATATATGATAGATTTTTAAAGCTCATTAAGTAGGTTTCAGTGGCCGGATTAAGAAAAAGGCCATCAGATTTCAGAGAAGAGTCAGGTACCCAACCTGTAGGAACATGAGACAGTGGTGTGCTGGTCAGTGTTTAACAACGGGGGAAAGCCGATTTGTAGCATTTGCCAGTTTCTGTAGTGGAAAGACTTAACCAACCGTTACTGATTCTGAGTAAAGCAAACAGTGTGACATCACTGAATGTGACTTTGGGAGGAAAGATGACAGTCAGCCCTCCTGAGCCAATGTGAGCTGGCTCAAGCACACCACTGGAGAATGCAGGGTTCACCAATGACCTTGAAAATGAAATAGAATCTGGGTAAGCAGAGAAGGCTGGTGAGCACATTCTCAGATAGAGAAGATCGGGCCTTGAGTACACCTCTACTGGGAAGAGGAGGAAAAACGGCTGGCCAAAGGGGCTGGAAGCTGACTTAGGAGAGAATACTCCTCGGTCTCAGATGACTAAGGTTTTATTCCGTGGATATCAGAGAAATTCTGCTGCTTGGACCAGTGATAAAACATGGTGTCTTGAGAAAATTCATGTGGAAACAGTATGCAGAACTGATTGAGGTGGTGGGTCTCAAATAAAGGATGCTGGATGGGAAGTTGTTACCCAAGTCTCAGAAGAAACAAGAGAGGGAGGCCTCAAAGTCACAGGGTATAGAGAGAAAACCTGCTGTGTTTTTAAAAGTCTTTTGAGCAAGAGCTGGTGTCAGTGGTCGGGCAGCACACTGCATTCCCCTGGGTCTCTCCTTCCCCTTCTCTCAACGGTCTCCTCCACTCAGGACTGTGTCCTGGTCCCCAGGCCTAACCATTCCTGCCTCTCTTGCAAGTCAGCAGTGGATAGCTTGTTTCAAGAGGTGACATCTTAAAACCATGAAGGCCAGAGTCACAGCCATTGGGCCTCTGAACACGAGGCAGCTCCCCTCTGCTCCAGACTTGGAGGCTGTGCCCCCTAAAGCAAGTTAGCTGCTTATAAAATGCATATTACAGGATGGGGTGAAATGTGATTGATGACGAGTCTGCCTGTCAGGGTAGGGAGGAGGCTGCAAGCACATCTTCCTCCTGAGAGTTGGTGGATCTGCCACATTAAACACCTCTATATTGCAAAGAGGTCAGTGGGATGATTCTTTTATTAAAAATGTCTATTGAGAATCCACAAGGCTTAATTACCATTGTTATGTATATATTTTAAGTTTTAGCAGCACATTCATAGGTCACCTCTGAAATGCTCTGATCCCTGGTAAGGAGGCCTGAGTCTTCCTACTGGCTCTGCCTTTGAGCTTGATTCACTCAAAAGATGTTACTGAGCCCCAGTGAGTGCCAGGCCTTCAATAGGCTCTGGGGTAGGCAGTGAACAGAAGGGACCAGGCTCTGGTGATGATAAATGCGAGGAAGGAAAAAACAGAGGCAGCTCAGGATGGCGACAGTGCTGGCTGTTATTCCTGGAGAGTGAATCTTGGGCAAATCCTTCATCTCATCTGGCCCCCGTGTTCTCACTGTAAGATACACTGATTCTGTGATCTCCTGGGTCTTTTCTGATTCTGACAGTATGGGGTTCCGCTGATCCTGGTGCTCATTTCCACTCTTCCCGCTTAAAATGATAAGGTAACATCTCAAAATCACAGGAAAATGTTCTTTTAAAAAATGTACAGGTATTTTAAAATGCATTTTATGTATTTCTGTGTAGAAACTGTAGAACTTAATGGGGCTTAGAGATTATCTCAATACCCCCTTCATTTGGTAAATAGGGAAATGTGACCCAGAAGGTCATATGGCAGTTCTTTTGACAGCAGCAGAACTAAGACATAGGATTAGTGAGTGTTCTGGTGTTTGTTTCTTTGAACATCTCCTCTGTGATGAAAGCTCAGTGTAGACGAAAAGACAGTTAAGGGCTACACGCCTTTGAGTGTGTGTCTCTATCCCTCTCACAAGTGCTGGGAGAGTACGTGTTAAGTGCTCAGTGATAACCGGGTGGGTGAATGGCTGGGTTTCTGAGCTTACTGCTCTGTGAATGAACATCACTTGGGCTTCTGTGGCAGCCTGTTTCAGGGGATGTAGCAGACAGCACCGGAGAAGGCGATGGCACCCCACTCCAGCATTCTTGCCTGGAGGATCCCATGGACGGAGGAGCCTGGTGGGCTATAGTCCACGGGGTCGCTAAGAGTCGGACACGACTGAGCGACTTTACTTTCACTTTTCACTTTCATGCATTGGAGAGGGAAATGGCCACCCACTCCAGTGTTCTTGCCTGGAGAATCCCAGGGACAGGGGAGCCTGGTGGGCTGCTGTCTGTGGGGTCGCACAGAGTCAGACATGACTGAAGTGACTTAGCAGCAGCAGACAGCATAAGGGTCAGGTTTGTCTGATGTGCAGACGTGTCCCTGGACACATCATTTGACCAGTGGTTTAAATGGGTTACACTTTCTCCCACCCCAGCATCAAATCTCAAAACTTACCAGTTCACATTCCCTTCTGACTTTTGAACTTTCTTCATTGCTGATGTCCTTCAGAAAGCAGAAAGGAAATGGGAAGAGAAAAGGCAAAATCTGGACCACTATAATGGGAAGGAGTTTGAGAAACTCCTAGAAGAAGCCCAGGCCAATATTATGAAGTCAATTCCAAACCTGGAGATGCCACCAGCCTCAGGCCCCCAGCCAAAGGGGGATGCTCCAGTGGACAAGTTAGAACTTTCAGGTAAGGTGCTGTCAGAGCTGTGTGGTGCCACCCACATGGGCACAGGCTGGCCAGTGGGATCAAGCTCTCACTTCTTAAAAATCTTATATAATATTGTATCTCAACTATGCCTCAATAAAAAACTTTTTAATTTATAAGTTTTAGGTGCACAATAGTGATTCACAATTTTTATGGGTTATATTCCGTTTATAGTTATAAAATAGTGGCTGTATTCCCAGTTTTGTACACTGTATCATTGTAGCTAAGTTACTTTATACAGAATAGTTTATAACTCTCAGTCTCTTACCCTTATCTTGCCCTTCCTCCCTTCCCTCTAATACTAATCACTAGTTTCTTCTCTGTATATGTGAGTCTGATTCATTTTGTTATATATGTACTACTTTTTTTAGATTCCACATATAAATGATAGCATAAAGTATTTGTCTTTCTCTGACTTATGCACTTAGCATAATACCCTCCAAGAGTCCATGTTGTAAATGGCAAAATTTGATTCTTTTTATGCCAGAGTAGTATGCTCTTGTATATATACACTACCCACCTTCTTTATCTATTCCTCTATTGATAGACACTTAGTTTGCTTCCATATTGAGGCAAATAAATATTGTGGCTTAAATATTGGGGGTACACGTATCTTTTCAGATTAGTGTTTCTGTTTTGGGAGGATTATATACCCAATAGTACTATATACTACTGCTGGTAATTCTGTTTTTAGTTTTTTGAGAAACCCAATACACACAGATGGCCAACAATTATTGGAAAAGTTGTTCAGCATAACCAGGGAAATTTCAAATCAGAATCACAATGAGATACTACTTCACATCTGTTAGGATGTCTTTTATCAAAAAAACCAAGATAACACATGTGGAGAAAAGAGTACCATCATCCACTATTGATGGGAATGTAAATTTGTACAGCTACTATGGAAAATGGTATGAAGGTTTCTCCAAAAATTAAATGTAGAACTACCACATAACCAGCACCCCCACATCCAAGTATATATTCCAAAGAAACAGTCATCTCAGAGAGAATCAACACTCTCATGTTCATGGCTGCATTATTTGTGAAGGGATATGGGAAAGTTCATAGCTGAATGGAATGGATAACGAAGATGTGATATGTGTGCCTATTATATAATTATACATGTGGACATAATATATACTTATTGCATATTTATACATTATTCTATATATGTGTAGTGTATACACATGTATAATATATATGTGCGTAATTGTGTAATATATATATGAACATGATTCAACCATTAGAAATAAGATAATCCTGCCTTTTGTGACAACATGGACAAAAACTGAAGTCACTCGGTTGTGTCCAACTCTTAGCGACCCTGTGAACTGTCGCCCACCAGGCTCCTCCATCCATGGGATTTTCCAGGCAGGAATACTGGAGTGGGTTGCTGTTTCCTTCTCCACCTGAGCATATTATACTAAGTGAAAGAAGCCAGACAAAGAAAAATAAATACTGAGTATCCTCACTTACAGGTGGAATCTTTAAAAAACAAAGTGCACTCACAGAAACAGGGAGTCAAGTGGGGATTAATGGGGGCAGGGAGGCTAGTAGAATGGGGACGTGCTGGTCAGTGGATACAAGCTTTCAGTTACAAGATGAATAAACTCTGGGTAGCTCAGGTACAGCATGTTGACAATAATATTTAATATATACTTGAAATTTGCTGAGAGAGTAGATCTTAAACATTCTCACCACACACACACACACAACTATGAAGTGATGGATGTGTTAATGATTGTGTTAAGCATTTCACAATGTTTATGCTTATCAAATCATCAGGTTGTACACTTTACATATGGATACTTTTGTTCAATTATATCTCAAAGCTGGGAGGAAAATAAAGTCCATTTTAACAAGAAAAATTTTAATTGGAAACAAAGCCCCAGATGTCTCTAGAGCCTTGCTACTATTTTAATTTTTATTGGCTACTACTGTTGAACTGTAACCATAGCAGGGAAGCTGTGTTCTGCATTAGGATTCTAGAACAAGTGTCTACTAAGGAAAAATGTAGCTTCTGCCTTTCTTATGAATTTATGACCCTTTGCCACAGCAGCTGGGGGAACAGGAGGCCTGTGTTTAAACTGAGAGCCCTGCTTAGAAAACATCGGATTGTATAAGCTCCCATAGGGATGTTAGATCACAGGGAGGATTCACATTTTTTTAAAAATCAAAATTATTAGATAGTATATTTAACCAACCAAACCATGGAAAATAAGCATCCGTGTCTCTATAATATAAAATAGCTGTTAAACTCAAGCTGGTAAATCTTCCACCTGTTAAAAACCATGTGCCTTATTCTGATCTTAAAATTATAGACAAAGACATTATTTTACATGCAGCCCAGTGCACCTCAAGTTGGTCAGAGACAGAACCTTTGTCATTTACACATGGGAGGGAGACCAGAGCCAGGCTGTTGGCCTCAGGATGAGACCCTATAACCCAGTACCCTCTGCACAAGCCAGAAACCATCCGCTGCAATCACTGGCCTGTCACCCTGATTACTTACCCAAGCCTGTATTGAAACTTTCAGTAGAAAGTCCTCAAGCACCTCCCCTAAACAGCTCCATGTCACTTGCTTAGAAAAGACAAACACTCCTGGGAGGCCTGGCCTGTGAGTCCCCAGAGTTGGGGCAAAAGCTAGCTGGAAGCTCTGATTCAAATTTCTGGTTTTATTGCATTTGCGAGCTCTTGGGTAGAGTATTGGTAAAAGGTGAAAGGGAAGGATATTGATACAGGACAGTATTGAAGCTGTTTGAGTTTTGAGTAAGAAATGCCCCTTTCTGGGCATTTTTGGCAGGAAAGCTCAGCAGACCAGCTGCATCTCGTAACCTTCGGAGTCAGTACTACTTTTTGATTCTCTCATTTCTGCGTTTGCTTCTTCCTTTAATTAGTGGAGAGGCCTTTTCTAACCACTTAACCATGACCAAAAAAAATCCACTTTCTCCCCAACTCTGTTCTGTGACCCCATCTGCTCCCACTCTCCCTCTGGCCCTTCCTGGGCCATATTCTACTTTCACCTCCTCCACCTGAAGCTTTCCTCCGAACCCTCCTTTTCAAACTCAGGGATGAAAGCTCTGGAGGCCCTGCAAGGTGTTCTGACCACTCATCTCTCCCAGTAAAAGTTTTTTGGGGTAAGAAATTTATTTAAAAGTCACACTAAGTAATACTTGCATAGTATTTGCTATAAGCCAGGCATTATGTTAAATGCTTTATGTGCATCAAGCCATTTAATCTTCACAACACCCCAGTGGAAACAATATTGTTATCCCATTAAGCAGATGAGAAAACTGAGGCAGAGTGAGGTTAAATTGTTCAGGGCCTTTCTAGGAATTAAAACCAGTCAGGCTTCAGGGCCTATATTTTTAGTTGTTGCACCATGGAGAGAAGAAAGAAGTTTTGAGTCAGGTTGCACTGACATTCTAGAAATACAGTGGACTTTCTGGATGTTATCTTGAAAGCTGATTTTGCAATGACACACTCTTTTCCAGAAGACTCTCCAAATTCAGAACTGGACTTGGACAAGCTAGGGGGTAGGTCCCCACCTCCTCCTCCACCACCTCCACGGCGGAGCTACCTGCCAGGATCTGGGCTCACCACCACAAGGTCGGGGGACGTGGTCTACACCGGCAGGAAGGAGAGTGCCACTGCTAAGGTCTGATGGGTGAAGCCCTGCTAAACTGGTCTCTGGGTACAGATGATGTCCCTAGACAAGGTCTTCTCTGCTCTCCTTTAGAACATAAAAGGTAGCAAACAGAAGCAGAGAATGAACTAGATCTCTAAGGAAGCGCCACAGGTGGGAAAATGTCAGTCAGTATGTCATTGGAATAGACTCAGTCCCAGGAGTTCTATCCTTACTTGACTTAGCTGCAACTATGTGAAATTCAAATCACCAGCTTACTTGTCCAGCGAAGCACACTAAGACTGAAAATGGGGGCCTGTGGGGCAAGCACAAGAAAGACTATCTTACAGAGGTAACTGCGATTAGCTGACCCTGCGTGGGCGTCAACAGAGAGAGGTTCAGAGAGCTCTCACTTTCACTGAACCTGGCAAGCTTGATCCTTTATGTTAAATTAAAGTACAGGTTCCAAGGAGGACCTTTCTAAAAGGCATCAAAATTAAGGAGTTTTAATCCTTCAGTTTCTTTGCCAAAATGACACCTTGGGCAAGGAAAATCCCAAACTACATGGGAGTGGACAAAACAGCCTTTTAGCTTGATTTCAAGAGCTAGGAAGCTGAGGCACCTGGCAGTGAGGGAATGCATGCTCTTCTGTGATCTGTCCCCCCTTTTGCCAGCACCTGGGCGTGAAAAACCAATAACTGTGGTTCAAATCTTCCATAGGCAAGCAGTGAAGATGCCGGACCAAGTCCACAGGCTAGAGCCCCAAAGTGTCCAGCCGAGGAGCCGGCATCAGCCTGGGCCCCATCGCCACCCCCCGTCACTGCTTCTGCAAAGGAGGAGGAGGAGGAGGAGGAGGGAGACAAAATCATGGCGGAACTGCAGGTATGTGCAGAGGTGACTGACCATGGCTTCCGGCGGCTCCTACCTGGGACTCTGGCTGATTCTCTCACAGATTCTGAGGCAGAGTGGGCATGGGGAGAGCCCTGTGGGACCTGGGCCATGTCACCTGCATCCCTGGGCTGGGCCTGAGGGGGCACTGAATATGTGTAAGGCATGACCACTGCATAAAACAGCTCTGGAAGCGTATGCCCAAAAATTAATCCCAAGCTTTCTTAGCTCTGGCTGGTAGGATTTACTTTCCTTTCAGTGTGAATAGTCCCTGCTTCATTTTAAAAGCACTTAACACATTATTGACTGAGGGATTTTTGCAGAAACTAAGGCCCGTGGCCAGCAGTTGGTTAAGTGAATACTGAAACATCTCAGGTCATTTGGTAACAAAAGACATATGACTACATCTGTGGTCAATAATGAGTTAAGATGGGGATTAGAAATAGCAGTCCTTCCTAAAGACTGATTCAAGCCTCCAAGTGGGGCTCCCTTCTTTCGCTTAGAGTGACAGCCTGGAGTCATGTGGCCTTCTATCCTCCACGCCAAATTCTAGTCAGTGTCAACGTCATCTTTTCAGGTATTCCAAAAAGCAGAATAATCTTGATTCCCATTTTCTTTGGTCTATTTGAGAAATGTTACTTTATTTTTAGATTTTTATTTGTGAACAGACCCAATCTACTTGTAGGAATAATGATGGGATATGGAGCTATACCCAAAGTTGATCCCACATTCAGATCCTGGGTGTAAATCTGACCCAGGTGTACACTCTAAGAACTTGTCTAATCAGTCATAAAGCACAATTCCTAAACAAAAGTCTAGTTGTAGAATATTTCATTTTGATTCATGAATTAATGTAGGACTTTTTTGCCCATTCAATGGTCAGATCAAACTTGTTTCGGGCTCCAGAACATGTTTGCCAAGGTACCAATGGTTTTGTGCAGCCCAAGGATCTGCCTTCCTCGTTTGGAGCAGGAGAACTTTCAGACCATGCTTTGTGTCCTGCTCTCCATGGTAACAACTGCCAACGTTAAACTGCTTGGGTTTTCCAAGGAAAGCCTGGTTTATTTGTCACATGCATGAGCCCTATCTAACCTCATTAAAACTTGGACTGGCCTGAGACATCTCCATTAAACAGTTTAAACCTGTGCTGCTTACAGGTTTTTAGACCAGTCAGAGAATTTCATTCATAGGAACCATGAATTAATAGTGACTCATGAAACAGTTGAGTGCATAGAGGCTTTATCCACTGGGGGCCCTCTGACCAAGACACTGGTAGGTCAAAGCTACTTGCTGCTGGGTGTTGGTGCCTGTCCTAAGATGCACAGGCAGATAGTGAGGCCATTCATTATGGCATTTGCTCCCAAATTATGGTGTAAAGAACAAATATGAACGGGAAGGGGACAAGATAGTGGAGAAGGATGTCAGCTCATCTCTCACAAAAACACACAACCACACTAACTGCTGAACAGCCATCAACAAAGAGGACTAGAACCTACCAATGAGAGATACTCTACATCCAAAGACAAAGAAGAGCCAAGATAAGGCAGGAGGAGGGACACAGCTGCTGCCATAACATCAAATCTAGTACCTACCGGGTGAGAGACCCACCAACCGGAAGATGATTGTATCTCAGAGGTCCTCCCACAGAAGTGAGAGTGTGGAGCCCCACGTCCAGCTCCCCAGCCTGGGGCCCTGGCCTCAGAAGGAGCCCCCACAGCATGTGGCTTTGAAGGCCAGCAGGGTTGGGGTCAGAGGACACCACCAAAAGGAGGGAAACAACTCCCCTCCTGGAGATGCACACCAGGTCTTGTGCACTCTCAACCCAGGGAAAAAGCAGTGACTTCATAGGAGCCTGGGCCAGATTTCCCTGCTGGTCTTGGAGGGTCTCTGGGGAGGCATGAGGTCACTATGGGGTCAGAGATACTGGAGGCACACATACTGGAAAGTACTCATAGGTGCGAGCTCCCCAAGCAGTCACCATGTTGGCCCAGCCCCACCCAGCAGTCTGTAGGTCCAGTGCTAGGACACCTCAGGCCAAACAATCGATAGGAGCACAGCCCCATCTGAGCCCATAGCCACCTCTAAACATCCACCCCTTGACACAGCTCCACCCACCAATGGGCAGGAAGCCTGCACAAGCCCCTTAGATCCACCGCCTCCCCCAAAAGGCAAACACCAGAAGCAAGATGAAGGACAGCCCTGGAGCCTGTGGAAAGGAAACCACAATCAAGGAAAGGGAATCAATCAGCGTGACACACTCGTATTAACAAATTAAAGAATAAAAACCATATGATCATCTCGAGATGTAGAAAAAGCTTTTGACAAAATTCAACACCCATACAGGACAAAAACTCTCCAGAAGTTGGCATAGAGGGAACCTACCTCAACGTAATAAAGGCCATATATGACAAACCCACAGCCAAAATCATTCTCAGTGGTGAAAAACTGAAAGCATTTTCTCTAAGATCAGAAACAAGGTAAAGATGTCCAATCTTGCCATGATTATTCACCTTAGTTTTGGAAGTCCTAGCTATGGCAACCACAGAAGAAAAAGTAAAAAATAATCCAAATTGGGAAAGGAGTAAAACTGTCACTGTTTGCAGGTGACATGATACTACACATTGAAACTCCTAAGGATGCCACCAGAAAACTACTAGAGCCAATCAGTGAATTTGGTAAAGTTGCAGATTACAAAAGTAGTGTATAGAAATGCAAGGGATTTCTGTGCACTAAGAGCAGAAAAAATCAGAGAAATTAAGGAAACAATCCCATTTACCATAGCAACAAAAATAATTAAATACATAGGAATAAACCAGTCTTTAAGGAGGTAAAAGACCTGTATTCACAAAACCACCTAAGACATTGATGAAAGAAATCAAAGATGACACAAACAGATGAAGAGATATATACCATGTTCTTGGATGGGAAGAATCAATATTGTGAAAATGAATATACTATCCAAAGCAACCTACAATTGAATGCAATCCCTATCAAATTAACAATGGCATTTTTCACAGAATGAGAACAAAAACTTTTTACAATCTCTGTGGAAACACAAAAGACCCCAAAAAGTCACAGCAACTTGAGAAAGAAAAATGGAGCTGGAGGATTCAGGCTCCCGGACTTCAGGCTCTACTGCAGGCTATAGTGACCAAAATGTATGGTGCTGGCAGGGTAGAAAGCCCAAAGGAACCAAGAGTGTACAGCCTTTTCAATAATTTGTGCTGGGAAAACTGGACAGCTGCATATAAAAGAAGGAAATTAGAATACTCCCTAATACCATACACAAAAATAAACTCAAAATGGATCAAAGACCTAAATGTAAGCCAGACACTATTAAAACTCCTAGAGGAAAACATAGGAAGAACATTCTTTGACATAAATCACAGCAAGAAGTTTTCTGACCCATCACCCAGAGTAATGAAAACAAAAATAAACAAATGGGACCTAATTAAACTTAAAACCTTTTGCACAGCAAAGAAAACCATAAACAAGATGAAAAGACATCCCTCAGAATGGGAGAAAGTATTTGAACTGACAAGGGATTGATCTCCAAAATTTACAAGTAGCTCACAAAAAATAAAATAAATGGGCAGAAGACCTAAATAGACATTTCTCCAAAGACATACAGATGCCCCTAAAACACATGAAAAGATGCTCAACATCACTAATTATCTGAGAAATGCAGACCAAAACTACAATGAAGTATTGCCTCACACTAGTCAAAGAGACCATCTTTAAAAATCTATAAACTAATAAATGAGGTGTGAAGAAGAGGGTGTGAAGAAAGGGGAACCCTCTTATACTGTTGGTGGGAATGTAAATTGGTACAGGCAACTATGAAGAACAGTATGAAAGTTCTTTAAACTATAAATAGTACCACACATGATGCAACAGTCTCACTTCTGGGCATATCCAGAGAAAACCATAACTCAAAAAGACACATGCACCCCAGTGTTAACTGCAGCACTGTACACAACAGTCAGGAAATGGCAGTAACCTAAATGTTCATCAGAGGAGTAAATTAAGAATAGGTAGTGCATATACATACAACAAACTACTACTCAGTCATCAAAAAGAATTAACGCCATTTGCAGCCACACAGATGGGCCTAGAGATCAGCATAATAAGTCAGAGAAAGACAAATATATGATATCACAAATAGCAGTTCAGTTCAGTTGCTCAGTCTTGTCCGACTCTTTGTGACCCTGTAGACTACAGCATGCCAGGCTTCCCTATCCATTACCAACTCCTGGAGCTTACTTAAACTCATTCCATTGAGTTGGATGGTGAGATACCATCCAACTAACTCACCACCCTCTGTTGTCTCCTTCTCCTCTGCCCTTCAGTCTTTCCCAGCATCAGGGTCTTTACAGATGAGTCAGTTCTTCGCATCAGGTGGCCAAAGTATTGGAGTTTCAGCTTCAGCATCAGTCCTTCCCATGAATATTCAGGACTGATTTCCTTTAGGGTGGACTGGTTGGATCTCCTTGCAGTCCAAGGGACTCTCAAGAGTCTTCTCCAACACCACAGTTCAAAAGCATCAGTTCTTCAGCACTCAGCTTTCTTTACAGTCCAACTCTCACATCCATTCATGACTCCTGAGAAAACCATAGCTTTGACTAGACGGACCTTTGTTGGCAAAGTAATGTCTCTGCTTTTTAGTATGCTGTCTAGGTTGGTCATAGCTTTTCTTCCAAGGAGCAAGCATCTTGGCTGCCCTCACCATTTGCAGTGATTTTGGAGCCCAAAAAACCAGTCTCTTACTGTTTCCATTGTTTCCCCATCTATTTGCTGTGAAGTGATGAGACCAGATGCCATGATCTTAGTTTTCTGAATGTTGAGTTTTAAGCCAACTTTTTCACTCTCCTCTTTCATCAAGAGGCTCTTTAAGTTCTTTGCTTTCTTCCATAAGGGTGGTGTCATCTGTATATCTGAGGGTATTGATATTTCTCCTGGCAATCTTGATTCCAGCTTGTGCTTCTTCCAACCCAGTGTTTCCCATGATGTACTCTGCATATAAGTTAAACCAGCAGGGTGACAACATACAGCCTTGACGTACGTACCTCTTTCCCAATCTGGAACCAGTCTGTTGTTCCATGTACAGTTCTAACTGTTGCTTCTTGACCTGCATACAGATTTCTCAGGAGGCAGGTCAGGTGGTCTGGTATTCCCCTCTCTTTAAGAATTTTCCACAGTTTGTTGTGATCCACATAATCAAAGGCTTTGGTATAGTCAATAAAGCAGAAATAGATGTTTTTCTGGAACTCTTGCTTTGTTGATGATACAGTGAATGTTGGCAATTTGATCTCTGGTTTCTCTGCCTTTTCTAAATCCATCTTGAACATCTGAAGTTAGTTCACGTACTATTGAAGCCTGGCTTGGAGAATTTTGAACATTACTTTGCTAGCATGTGAGATGAGTGCAGTTGTGCGATAGTTTGAACATTCTTTGGCATTGCCTTTCTTTGGGATTAGAATAAAAATTTTATTCTAATAAAAAATTTATTCAACCTTTTCCAGTCCTGTGGCCACTATTGAGTTTTCCAAATTTGCTGACATATTGAGTGCAACACTTGCACAGCATCATCTTTTAGGATTTTGAAATGTATTGAATCTAAAAAATGGCTTATTTATACAACAGAAACAGACTCACAGACTAAGCAAACAAACTTAGGTTACCAAAGGGGAAAGGTTGTGGGGTATTAAATAGAAGTCTGGGATTGATATGTACACATTACTATATAAAAAATAGATAATAAGCAAGGACCTACTGTATAGCACAGGGAATTCTACTCCATATACAATAACATAAATTGGAAAAGACTTTTTAAAGAAACAGATATGTGTATGTGTATAACTGAATCACTTTGCTGTACACCTGAAACTAACAGAACATTATAAATCAATTATATGCCAATATTAAATAACAAATAAGTATAAATAATCAATCATGGTATAAATAAATCATGACCCAGTTTGTTTCAAATGAAGACAAAGCACTAGATAATTTCTAACTTGTGAAAGGTGAACAAGCACTAATAATCAAAGAATTATAGGCTTTTAGGCTTGTGAATAGTCCTGCACTGCCCCCAAGAGAAGTAACTTCTGTGTTCCAACACTTGAGGCTATTTCCCGCTATTGCTATCTAAATGGCTTGGATGCTTTCTTTGACTGAAAGCTATACAAAGGCAGAGTATCTAGCTTCCTGTTGGATTGTTGGTGGTCAGGTAGCAGTGGTGAGTAAACTGCTCCAAGCCTAAGGTTACCAACTTTATCAGTTAGCCTGCTGCATTAGAAAGTTGCCCAGTGGCCGTGCTGGAGCTTTTGCCTGCACAGGCTCTACAGGTAGGCAGCCCCCAGCCCCACTGAGGCAGGACAAGCAAGGAGCGGCTGCAGCCCCAAGTGTAACTGTGGGGCAACTTTCCTACTGCATGTCACTGGGCCTCAGAAGGAAAAAACCACTGGCTCTGAAGTTCAGAGTCTAATAGCCCAATGGAGATGGCAAATGGCCTTAGTAAGCAGAGGCCTGGGGCCTCTCCAGGATCAGAGAGAACAGGGTGTCTAAGGAGGGGACCAGGAGCCGGAATAGCTGGGGAAGGTGCCTGGCATCAGCTCGATGTGTATTTTAAAACCTGTGCTAGAACGTTCAGGTGGGCAAGGCACAGGTTATTCTTTGTGTCTACAGTTAATGACAGTACTTAGTATTAAGAAAACATGAGATGATTATTTGAAATTATTCATTTAAATAACTGGTCTTTAATTCTGCCTGTACATTAGAATAATTTGAGGAGTTAAAGTCCTATGACACCATGAAACTCCTAGAAGAGAGCATAGGCAAAACATTCTCAGACATAAATCATAAATAAATCAATGTTTTCTTAGGTCAGTCTCCTAAGAGAATAGAAGTAAAAACAAAAGCAAGCAAAATGGGACCTAATCAAACTTACAAGCTTTTGCAAAGCAAAGGAAAGCATTATTTTTAATGAAAAGATAACCTATAGGATGGCAGAAAGTATTTACAAATAATGTGACAAACACGGGTTTAATCTCCAAAATATACAACAGTTCTTACAGCTCAACAACAAAAAAACAATCAAAAAACGGGCAGAAGACTTTACAGACATTTCTTCAAAGAAGACATACAGATGGCCAAGAGGCACATGAAAACATGATCAACATCACTAATTACTAGAGGAATGATACCCTCTCATAATAATCAGAATGGCCATTATTCAAAAGTCTACAAATAACAAATGCTGGAGAGGGTAAAGAAAAAAGGGAACTCTCCTACACTACTGATGGGAATATGTTGGTACAGCCACTTGGAAAAGGGTACGGCGGTTCCTCAAACACTAAACCTAGAATCGCTGAGTGGAAGTCAGCAGTTCCGCTCCTGGGCATACACTGGGCAAAGCTCTAATGGGTTAAAGACCGACATGCCAGCCTGGATACTGTAAAACTCCGTCAGAGGAAAACACAGGCAAAACACTCTTTGACATAAATCACAGCAAGATCTCTTGACCCAAGTCCTAGAGTAACAAAAACAACAATGGGAACTAATTGAACTCAAAAGCTTTGTACAGCCAAGGAAACTATCAACAAGACGAATTTGCTGACAAGGGATGAATCTCCAAAATAAACAGTTCATGAAGCTCAATACCAAGACAGTAAACAACTGTTTACTGGAAAGCCGGGTAGAAGACCTCAACAGACATTTCTCCAAAGATGCATAAAAAGATGCTCGGCATCATTAATTATTAGAGAAATGCAAATCAAAACTACAATGAGGTGTCACCTCACACTGGTCAGAATGGTCATCATCAAAATGTCTACAAACAGTAAATCCTGGAAAGGGTGTGGGTTGAAGGGACCCTCCTACAGTGGTGGTGGGAATGTAAATTGATACAGCCACTATGGAGAACAGTATAGAGTCTCTTTAAACAATAAATCTAAAAACAGAACCACCATATGATCCAGCAGCTGCACTCCTGGGCGTGGATCTGGAGAGGACTGTAATGTGAACGGTGCCTGCACCCGAATGTTCACTGCGGCACTGTTTGCAGCAGCAGGACATGGAAGCAACCTAAACGTCCATCAGCAGAGGAGTGGACAGAGCAGCTGTGGTACGTCTATATTGGGTTTGCCAAAAGGTTCATTTGGGTTTTTCCATAACTCCTAAACCAAAAAACCTGAAAAAACGTTTTGGCCAACCCAACACAGTGGAATTCAGTTCAGTTCAGTCTCAGTCGTGTCCAACTCTTCATGACCCCATGGACTGCAACAGGCCAGGCTTCCCTGTCCATCACCAACTCCCGAAGCCTGCTCAAACTTATGTCCCTCGAGTTGGTGGTGCCATCCAACCATCTCATCCTCTGTCATCCCCTGCTCTTCCCACAAAAGTATGAAAAGGCAAAAAGATGTGACAGTGGAATTACCCATCCTTAAAAAGAAGAGATCTGTGCCATTTACAGAGTCATGGTGGACCTAGAGACTGTCATTCAGAGTGAAGCCAGAGAAAAACAAATATTATATACTAATGCTGTACTAGAAAAAGGTACAGATGAACCTATTTGCAAAGCAGAAATAGACACAGATGTAGAAAACAAACATATGGACACCAGGGGGTAAAGGAGGGTAGTTGGGATGAACTGGAATACTGGGATTGATATATGTACCCTGCTATGTATAAAACAGGTAACTAATGAGAACCTCCTGTATAACACAGGGAACTCTGCTCTGTGCTGAGCCAAATGGGAAGGAAATCCAAAAAAGAGGGGATCTATGTATATATATAGCTAATTCACTTTGCTGTACAGCAGAAACTAACACATTATAAAGCAACTATACTCCAATAAAAAAATTTTTTTCAAGATAAATGTACCCCTATGTTCATAGCAGCACAATTCATAGTAGCCAAAACATGGAAACATCCTTCATGTCCATCAACAGGTAAATGGATAAAGAAGCTGTGGTACATACATACAATAGAATACCGTGCAGCCATAAAACAATGAAATAATGCCATCTGTAGCAACATGGACGGACCTAGAGGCTGTCATACTAAATCAAGTCAGAAGAGAAAAGTACTGTCTGATCTCCCTTGTATGTGGAGTCTAAAATATGGCACAAGTGAACCTATCTTCAAAACAGAACAGACTCACAGAGAACAGACTTGTGGTTGCTGAAGGGGGAGAGAATGGAGGGAGGAGGGGCTGGGAGTTGGAGATTAGCAGATGTCAACTATTACATAAGATACATAGCATGGATAAACAACAAGGTCCTAGTATATAGCACAGGGAGCTATATTCAATATCATGTGATAAACCATAATGGAAAGGAATCTTTAAAAAAGAATGTGTGCTATGTATATAACTGAGTCGCTTTGCTGTACAACAGAGATTGGCACAGCATTATAAATCAACCCTAGTTCCATGAAACAAAACTTTGAAAACTTAAAGAAAAAGTCCTACAGTGCAGAGTCTGGCTTAATTCTCTAGGTGTGGCCCAGGAAACAGTATTTTTTAACTGGATGTCACTCAGGCTGACTGAACCAGTAACTTCAGAGAACGCCACTGCTGGGGGTACGCTCCTGCTCTACCATCATACGTATCGTCGCTCCCTTTCTGCCCTATACGCAGCTGATGCTTTCTCTCTGAAAGCTGGCCGCCCTCACTCTATTCACTAGACTGGCCCTGCACTCCTGTAACCACAGGCGTTACTTTTCAGAGACAAGTCTGTGGGGTTCTGGTTGCTCCCAGGCTGCTCACAATTCACTTTATTCTTCAGCAGAACAGTCCAGAGCATGGGAGTATGTTGCTGCTGCAAACAGTGAACTGTTACAGATGACTTCCATTTTAAGGTTTAAAAATGTACAGTATCTTGTGCCCTTTCATCTCAATAAAACTGGCAAAAATATAATGGAAACTGGAAAGATAGCTTCTTATTAATTCATTTACACAGTCAGCATTTTTAAGGGTCAGAACTCTTCCAAAGAAGCCCTACTAAGTACAAATCAGGTTCACCCAGACAGAATTAAAGGGCTTTCATTTCAGAGGGTCTGTCCATTTCATCTTGGCCCGAAAAATAAGGGCTTTGCTGACCTGAGGTCAACTGGGGAGCCAGTTTTCAGGGTGCTGACTCCCTGGCCCCAGTGTGTCCCACACGCAGGTCTCAACGGGAAATCCTCTGGAATCCCAGCTGTTCCCTCTGACCGCCTCACTGCACTCCATCCCTGTTAATCTCAGTATTTTAATTCCTTAGGCATTCCAGAAGTGTTCCTTTATGGATGTAAATTCAAACAGTCACGCTGAGCAGTCCCGAGCTGACAGCCACGTTAAAGACACTAGGCCGGGGGCCACAGCCCCATCCAAGGAGAAGAAGGTAACGTGGCAGTTACACGTTGGCCACCCAGTGGGCCGTCCTTCTTTCCTGGCTCTGGCACTAACATCGCTCTGTGCTTGAGCTTCTGTTCCTTTTCTCTTTTCCTCACCTTTTTTTTTTCCCTTCCTTAAACTAATGAAGACACGGCTTGGGGTTTCACTAGAGATCTCTTGCTCAGGTTTCCAGAATGGATGCTGTGTTCTGTGCACAGCACACAACCATAGATGCAGAATTCAGGCATTTTCTCCCCAAACCAAAGATAAGACATCATCAAGATTTTCTAGAACTTTAAGAGAGAGGAAAAAAAAAAAGGAAACATGAAGCAGGTAGCACTTTCTCTAATTTTTAATATGTCTTCTGGACCAAAGATGTCTACATTAAAAGTAAGCAAAAGCTTTAGATTCCAGGAAGAAAATGCACAGCAAAATTGTTGACCTGCCATTCATGGGTGTATCCATGGAGACTTCCAACACGTTTGAGGATGCCAGAGTTTTTGTTACTACTACAGATTCTCAAAGTGCACCTTCCAGTCAGCAAGTGCAGTATCACTTGAGTGCTATTATACTTTGTGTCATTCTCAAAGTTTCCAGAGAGACAACTAGGCTCTGAAACAAGCTCACTGTCATGACATAAGGACTTTAAAGAAAGTGGAAGTCACTCAGTCATGTCCTACTCTTTGCGACCCCATGGACTACACAGTCCATGGAATTCTCCAGGCCAGAATACAGGAGAGGGTAGCCTTTCCCTTCTCCAGGGAATCTTTCCAACCCAGGGATGGAACCCAGGTCTCCTGCATTGCAGGCAGATTCTTTACCAGCTGAGTCACCAGGGAAGCCCCTGGTGGCTTAGCTTAAAGTCCTTTTCTCTAAGGACTTTAAGGAAAGGAGATTAACCTGCATGTCTGAACTTCAACCCTGTAAATTGAATCTGGAGCTTTGGTGATTTTTGGAAACAGAGTCATCTTCTATGAATGAAGCCTCTAAGTTTCAGGGTAAAAAGTCGTAACATTTTCCACCAGGAACTTGTATCTCAGAATTCAAAGCTTCCAGCTTCCTTTAAGTAAAGTCAAATAAATCAGCCATAACCTATAGCCCAGTAGCTACTTCACGTAGGTACCTCAGTCCAGGGATAAGTTCAGTGAAAAGATACAGGATCACAAAACCAGAGGGCTATTCAAGCACAATCCTTCAAGAGATGCAGTCCTGGCCTATAGCTGCTTGCTGTGGAGCCTTGCCAGAGGCTGACCGGCTGCTCCCCAGCTCCCAGCCATCCCAGAGCCTCATGTAAACTCCGCCTGCCACATATCTGGCAAATGAAACTGTTGACCAGGTGACAGGGGTATCTCTATGCACCAGGGGAGATTATTGTTGATTTATATTTCTCATGAAGAAAATCTCCGACAAGTATGAACTGAGTGCGTGACAGTCAGAATGGAAATCTGTTGCTTCTTCAGTCTGAGGAATTTCCTTCTGTGGCCTTATAAAGCCAGCTCATAGAAGGCCCTGGCGTGTCCTGAGTTACATGCTGTACTTGAACCAAAGTGACTGTTTCTTCTAAAATACTGACCAGGAGCTTCTTGAGGATCCCTCCAGAAACAGTCATCATCTCACTGTAGAATTTTTCTAATTTGCTAAAATGCTGCATGGGGTTTCTTGCCCTGAAATTAGAAATCCATATCCCATCGATCACATAGATCTCAATCAAGGGTCCATCAGATACTGAGCAAGGCTGTACTGATTGTCCCACACCAGGCCATTAAACACGCGGTTTAATTACAGGTACTTTTTCTGGATAATCACAGAGAGTAGCCTGATCTCCTTCAAAATAACCATGACTATCAGAACTGTCCCCAAATTGTTGTCATTATTAACCTCTTCCTGGGCTACTCATCTTCTATTCCATAAATCAAATGTTTCTTAAAATTCTTCTCCTCTATCATGAAGTGCTAGCCTAGTACTAACTTCTGTGTTTCTAATTTTGGTTTCTTGCCCAAATGCTTATTACCTCTGCTTCACCAGTTGTCTGAACAGTCAAACCTCAGGGTCCCAAAACAGATACATTCATGAGGCTTAATTACATTTCATGCAGAGTCTTGCCTATCTAAGACTAAGATGTCATTATGAAATTACATGACAGCTGTGAACAGTTACCCTTGATAAAGTTACTGCACTTGCTTTGATCCCTGCCCTCATTTTTCTAGCCTGGCACCAAAAACGCTAGGTCATGTGAGACCCACACATGGCATCTTTACCTGAGTGACTTTCCATCCGAAGAAAGCCATTTTCCTTTGATGAAGCAGATCCATTCTTGCTGCTAAATCTGTTTTAAAATACATATACTTCTGGGTGGCATTTGAAATAGTTCACTGGGTATGACGTGGACTGGCCAATCAGAACGGATACCAGTCCTAACCCCCCAGTACACGGGTCGGCAGAACAGCAGCCCTGTGCACGCCAGTTCTTCCTCCGGGTGTACTCACACTCAGGACCTAGCACAGTGTGCTGACTCCCTCTTTGGAGTTGAAACCTTAAGACAAAAACCTCACTTATT